>PVJN01007093.1:39474-71899 GCA_004026805.1 Lasiurus borealis | reverse complement strand
AGAGATGGCTGCACTCCTCACCCACCACGGCTTTGGCCTGTGCCAAGCTGGCTTTGCTGGGGATGATGCCCTGGGTCATGACCCCTCACACCCTCAAGTGCCCCTGACACCAGGGCGTCATGGGTTGGGGCATGGGGCAGAAGGACAGCTACATGGGCAACGAGGCCCAACAGAGGCAGCATCCTGACCCTGAAATACTTCATGGAGCTCAGCGTCACCGCCAATGGGGATAAAACAGAGAGGATCTGGTGCCACACCCCCATAACAAGGTGCATGTGTCCCCCAAGAAGTGCGTGGTGCTGCTGATCAAGACCTCCTGAATCCCCAGACTACCCATGAAAAGATGACTCCAATTGTGTTTGAGACCTTCAACATCCCAAGGCCATGTTTGTGGCCAACCAGGCCTCTGGCCACACACTGGTACTGTTATAGACTCTGGGAATGGGGTCACCCCCATTGGGCCCATCTACGAGGGCTCCACCCTGCCCCACACCAACCTGTGTCTGGACCTGGCTGGCCGGAACCCGACCCACTACTTCAGGAAGGTACCCAGTGGTGTGGCTGCAGCCTCACCACCACGGTGAGCAGGAAATGGTGTGTGACATCAAGGAGAAGGTCTGCCATGTTGCCCTGGACTTCCAGCAGCCACAGCCACCACCAGAGCACCGGTCTGGATCGGAGTGGTGGCTCCATCCTGGCCTTGTGGTCCACCCTCAGCGGATGTGTATCAGCCAGCTGGAGCATGCCCAGTCAGGCCCCTCCCCCATCCGCCACAAATGCTTCTAGACATACTGCTGGCAGACCAGGAGCATTGGCTGCGTGAGCTGATCAAGTCTGAGTTTGATGTATACACCTGGCAAGTGTGTGTACCACATGCTGGCCTGGTGAGGCTGGGATCAACCTTTAAAAATGCCTAGGACCGCCGAGACCGGTTTGGCTCAGTGGATAGCGAGTTGGCCTGTGGACTGAAAGGTCCTGGGTTTGATTCCGGTCAGCGGCATGTACCTTGCTTGCGGGCACATTCCCAGTGGGGGGAGTGCAGGAGGTGGCTGATAGATGTCTCTCTTTCATCGATGTTTCTGACTTTCTATCCCTTTCCCTTCCTCTTTGTAAAACATCAATAAAATATATATTTAAAAAAAAATGCCTAGGACCAAACCAGAGAGGGTCGGACCGGCATGGCCACCATTTGTCCACTATCCAGACACCATTGATGACGTGTACACATAAGAAACTGTTTGACACTGAAACTGGGACTCAAAGCTATTGGACATTGAAATTGGGACTCAAACTTTTTTTTGTGTGTGTGTGCTCTTGTGGGTTTATTTCTAGCCTACAGGGGAAAGATGTTTTTAAAGACAAAAATTGGGCCGAAACCGGTCTGGCTCAGTGGATAGAGCGTCAGTCTGTGGACTGAAAGGCCCCAGGGTCCATTCCGGTCAACGGCATGTACCTTGGTTGCGGGCACATCCCCAGTAGGGGACGTGCAGGAGGTGGCTGATCGATGTCTCTCTCTCATCAATGTTTCTAACTCTCTCTCTCTCCCTTCCTCTCTGTAAAAATCAATAAAATATATTTAAAAAAAAAGAATTGGGGGTGGGGGTCGGGGGGAAGCAGTTGCAGAGGCGAAGAAGCAATGAACAGACTGTCCTGCCACAGTGGGAAGGCAGGGGAGGTTGGGGTGGGGGTGGGGGGTGTAGAAGATCAACCGAAGGACTTGTAGGCATAGCCAGTGGATACAGAGCATTGGGGAGGCTGGAAGGGATATGGGTGAGGGTGTGTACTGGGGGTTGGGGAGGGCAATAGGGAAAAAATAAAAATAAAATATTTTTTTTTAAAAAAAAGGAAAAGCAAAACTAAATTGTCCTGGGAGGTTGTATCTGACCTCAGCATTGGATGGGAGACCTGGCTGCTGACTGTGACCTTGTATTCCAGTGAACGGTTCCTTTGGTACATGCTTAATGTCCCGTACATATCTTTGGTTTAAACCCTTTACCTGCAGTCTGTCACTCGGTGGCTGAAAGGAGAACATGTTTCCGCAAGAGAAATCCAGCGGCCTGATGAGAACTGGCGAGACCGCGCAATCCCCACGCACGCAGGGCGTTAACATGTGGGAGCTGCCTATTCCGGATTTCTCCAGGTGCTGGCACGAGTCCTGCATCAGCTGTCATTTCTGTCCTGCTGTCTGACAGGATGGGGGCCCAGTCAGAGGAAGGCAAATACTGTATGATCTCACTTACATGTGGAGCTGAAGAAATAAAATGAACTGACAACCAAACAGAACCAGAAGCGTGGATACATGTAACAGACTGACAGCTGTTGGAGGACGGGATTTGGGGGACTGGATAAGGGAGGTGAGGACAGGTAGAGGTCGGCAACAGGGGATCCAGGGGATGGAGAGAGACTTTGCTCGGGGTGATTGGCACCGGATAGGGTGCAGATGATGCTCTGTTGGGTTGTGCAATGGAAACCTGTATGGCTTTTGTGATCCAATATCACCCCAGGACATCCAATGAAAAGGAACTAACAACACAAGCCAGTGTCCAAGAACCAGCCAATGAGATCGCCTCTGAGGCCCGGGCTCCACGGGACAAGCTGGCACAGTCTTCCTGGAGGGAGACCGGAGGCTGGGAGAAGCAGCCAGGCTGAGGCCACCCTGGACAGTTAGGCCTTCGTGGGGACAGGTAAGTGGACATGGGTGGAAGGACAGGGCTCTGAGGGTAGCCTGGGGCCCCTTGTCCTCCGGTGGCACTCAAGGCAGGGCCAGGGTCGACGTTTGCTCAGGGGCCTAGACATTTACACTCAAGGGGGACAGAGTCTTGGCTGAAAGCTGTGCTCGGGACACAGGATCCCTGCAATGTGTGTGCCCTGGCAGAGGGGACTAAGGGTAGGGGATACGTGTTCTGCAGCACAGGTGTCATACAGAGCTGGAAAGAGAGCCAGGAGCAAAAGGAAAGAGGGTTGAGGGGAGGGCACTTTCCAGACCAGAGCTTTGTGTATGTTGTTTTAGCAGATTCTCAAACCCACCTCAGGAGGCAGGTTTGTAGTTTTGTTTGTTTTATTTTATTTCAGAGAGGAAGGGAGAAGGAGAGAGAGAGGGAAACATCAATGATGAGAGAGAGTCATTGATCAGCTGCCTCCTGCATGCCACTCACGGGGGAGCAAGCCCACAACCCAGGCCTGTGCCCTTGGCTGGAATCGAACCTGGGACCCCCTCAGTCCGCAGGCCGACGCTCTATCCGCTGAGCCAAGCCGGCTAGGGCAGGAGGCGCGTTTTTATTTTACTCTCTGGTCTGGATGAAGAAACGGAGGCTCCGAGAGGTAGAGGTGAGGTGACATGTCCAAGGTCACACTGCCAGAAAGGAAGGGAGCCAGGATGGAAGGCGGTGCTTTCTGATCTGGCACCTTCTCCCGGGGGCTGTGACCTCCTTCCTGGGGCAGCAGCCGCAAGGCGAGCCCTGGCGCAGGGTCTCTCTGGTTCCCGGAGGTGGGACAGAGGAGGGTTTTCACTGGCTTCCTCTCTCCCCCAGGGCGGACCTGGAGGTTCAGACGCACAGTGTCTGCCATGGCTCCTTACCACATCCGCAAATACCAGGAGAGCGACCGCGCCCGGGTCCTGGGCCTGTTCGCCCGGGGCGTGGCTGAGCACGTCGCCCCCACCTTCTGGCACCTCCTGAAGCTGCCCCGAACCCTGGCGCTCTTGCTCGGGGGGCCCCTGGCCCTGTTTCTGGCCTCCGGCTCCTGGCTCCTGGTTCTCGGGGCCGGCCTCACCCTGCTCCTGGCCCTGCGGCTCGTGGCCCGGTACCCCTGGAGCCGGCTCCTGGCCAGCAGTCTGCACACCGACCTGGGCGACATCGGCCAATCCTACTTCGGCGAGCCGGGCTCCTGCTTCTGGGTGGCCGAGTGCGAGGGCCAGGTGGTGGGCCTGGTGGGGGCTCTGCCCGCCGAGGAGCCCGCCCTGCGGAAGGAGCGGCTGCAGATGCTGCACTTGACCGTGGCCTTGGAGCACCGGCGCCGGGGGATAGCGCAGGCGCTGGTCAGGACGGTGCTGTGGTTTGCGGCGCAGCAGGGCTACGCAGAGGTGGTCCTCACCACCAGCCTGATCAATGGCGCGGGCCGGGCCCTCTACCAGCGTCTGGGCTTTCGGACCACCCGCCAGTACTTCTTCAGCACGAGCTGGGCGCTGATCGCGGTCCCTGTGTTTGAGTTAAGCTACTCCACCAAGGACTCTCAGGCTTTCTGAAGCCGCGACCCTCTGTCATACAGTTAGTTCCTCCTGCGGTGGTGACCTCCAACTGTGACATTATTTCCGCTGCTACTGCATCACTGGCATTTGGCCACTGCTAATGATCGGAATGTACATAACTGTGTTTTCCGACGGTCTTAGGCTCTGCCCTGTCGTGACCCAGAGGTTGAGAGCTGCTAACAGGGTCGCCTAAGACCATCAGAAAATATAGATATTTGTCCAGACTGATTTGGCTAAGTGGATAGAGAGTCAGACTGAAAGTCCCAGGTTCGATTCCGGTCGGGGGCATGTACCTTGCTTGCGGACACATTAAAAAAAAAGAACTCATATGCAATTTGCACTCTCCAGTGTGGGGCATGCAGGAGGTGGCTGATCCATGTCTCTCTCTCATCGATGTTTCTGACTATCTATCCCTCTCCCTTCCTCTCTGTAAAAAATCAATAAAATATATTTTTTAAAAATGAAAATATAGATATTTACATTCTGATTCATAACAGTAGCAAAATGCCAGTTATGAGAAGCAAGGAAAAGAATTTTATGGTTGGGGGTCACCACCACGTGAGGAGCTGCATGAAAGGACTGCGGCATTAGAAAGATTGAGAACCACTGGCTGCCCTCTGCTCAGGGCTGTGGGGCACCAGGGCAGAGAGGGGGCTTGTGATCTATTTCCTGATTGGCCAGGACAGCCCTGCAGCAGTAACAAGGAACCCTGAGATCTCACTCTGACAGCTCACAGTGGAGTTTGTCTGTGAGAATGGAAACCCCATGGGGATGGCCAGGGCTCTGCCCCTTTCAGTCTTTTGATGTTGTCGCCGTTGCATTTATTTAGAGATACAAGAGTATTGCATAAAATCAATTACTTAGCTAGCGAAAAAAAAAACAAAAACAAAGACAAACAACTACATTGATTAAATGGTGAATTGTTTATGTTTACGGTAGGGAAAAACACAGGTCATTCTGAGCAGAAGAAAACTCTCGAATCCCTCATATGTTTCATCACTCATATAGGAAGATGTCCTGCATCTTTTAAAAGAGTGAGACATTTGCTTAAATTTTTCAACATAATCTAATAAGGGATCATTGAGGATAAAATTATAATGAAGGCAATCTAAAAGTAGCTGAGGCTATAAATACCATCAGCCCCTGATAAAAATGGATCGCCTGTTCAATTTTGTCCTTGACAGAAAGCAAAGCAAAGGAAGCGTATTGTTGTCACTGCTTGACTGAGGGAGAGGTTGCAATGGACTTGCTCTTTTGTTCTATACGAGTGAATGGAAAGCAATCGCTCTCTTACGCTCTCTAGATATTTTAAGAAGTTGGAGACTGCTCGATAAGCAAATGTCTGCTTCTAAATTTAATTATTAATAATCTAAAAAAGCTAGGGTGAGAATCTTTGAAAATGTTCAGATTTTTAACTTTAAGAGAATTTAAAAAAAAAGAACTCATATGCAGTTTGCACTCAACTTCAATCCTAATCACTACCTGATTTAATAATGGCGTTACCATGGATTTTGACTTTTTTTTTTTTAAATACATTTTTTATTGATTTTTCACAGAGAGGAAGGGAGAGGGATAGAAAGTCAGAAACATCGATGAGAGAGAGACATCGAACAGCCGCCTCCTGCACGCCCCCTACTAGGGATGTGGCCGCAACCAAGGTACATGCCCTTGACTGGAACCGAACCCGGGACCCTTCAGTCCGCAAGCCGACGCTCTATCCACTGAGCCAAACCGGTCTCGGCGATTTTGACATGTTTTATACAATGTTATATACCAGATCAAACTCTGAGGAACCAAGATGAAGCTAACCTATTCAGGGAAATGTTGTGATGTATCTTATCCCCCTTCTCCATAGGTAGAAATCCTTTTGCCGATTACAAATGATCTATGTTTAACTTCTAAGGATGAACACCTAAAATCTCTAGCATGTTAAAAAGGCATATACCACCAGCCCTTTGTCATTAGGAGAGATTGTATGTCTTTGTCACTTGTATGATCAGTGCTGTTCATAATGTTGGTGAGAGATTATCTTTCTCCTGCAAATGTTTTCCATGGTTTACTAGGTTCTCTCCATTACCTGCTTATGTATTCTATCAGTCTTTTGGGACTAAAAGTGCAGGGAAGAAACCTACATGTAATCACTCAGACAAAGCAAGGAGGCTCATGTACTGAGCAGCATGAGGGGCAGAGAGGTGCCTGGAGGAGAGGGATTAGATATGCAGGTAGGGATGGGTCCCGATTTGGCAGGTCTTGTTGACATAACATTGGTTTGTAGCAGCTGGACTGCAAGGTTCTCTCTCAAATTTGTAATCTTATCACAGATTCGTATTCTTTGCAATATTCCGTGGCCACAGACTTCCTTTCTGACATGAACTAGCATGTTACAAAGTAGACACCCTCTGAGTGAATAACCTCAAGTGTGTGTATCTGCACACACCTATTTTCAGAATCAGAAAACACAGGGCATTCTGACTGTGATGGATTCAAGTCATCCGGTATCAATATATCTAATCATTAATAGGGTTGCTGTTTTTTGCAGTCTGCTTTTTTTAATTTTTTTATTCTGTCTCCATTTATCAGCTATTATTACTCTCACTGGCCTCTGTAAACATGTGTTTGGCTTTCCATGTATGTTACAATTCTGAATTAAAATCTATACTGAAAATCCCATCTTGTGCATTTCATTGTTCTGATGAACTTTTGCCAGTGTTGCAAAGGGCGTGTTTCACATACATTTAAGTGCTTGGATGTGTAGCTCATAAAGTATAGGAAGAAAAAAGAAAGTACATTCATATACCACCCCCTCTACAGGTACGGGAGGGAAGGATGCTCTGGAAACCGGTAGGCATTTATTTGGTGGCGGCGGTCATAGCAGCTCACATTATTTCAGAGGTTATTTTGTGTCAGATTCGGTGGTGAGCACTTACAAAACAGCCCTGTAAGGTTACGGATCTTTTAAATCATCCTTTTACAAAATGGAGACCAGAAGGCAGAGACCAAGTCCACTTTCTAAGGCGCTAAATAATTCAAGCTTGCCATGATTTTGGATCAGTTTGGCTCTGAGGCCTGATGTTCTAATCCCCCTTCCACCTCGGCGATACCAGCCTTGCCCAATATTTCCTTGTGATGTAAAACGGAGGAGGAAAGAGAAGTGCAGATATAATAGATGTCCCTGACCTAGGCTGCCCGCTCATATACATCTTGGTGACTTGCCATAACCAAATTGAAGATGTGAGCCTACCATCTACTTCCTCTCCAGGAAGAAAAGCAAACCTTCTCCCAGTCATTTGTTTTGGCTGCTGTCCCTTTCTTTCCTTTCCTGGTTCACCAAGCACCCTTCCATGCCACATCCTCTTCTTATTTGCTTCTACATCCTACCCTTGTTACAGAAAACCGGAATAATCAAACCATGCTCGGAGAGTTTGGAGTTACATTTATTACACGCGGGTCCAGAGAAAATGTTTCCCAAATTCTGGGCCCCAACGTGCAGAAATTTTCTCTATTTATATGTTTTTACCTTCTTTGTCTCCCAAATATGGGATGTTTCTCACCCCTTTGCAAGTTCTTAAAGGACCCCTATGTGCTGAGGCCTTGAGATCTCAACCAAAGGCCTGGCCTGATGCCAGCACTGATCATTTTGTCCAGGGAAGGTTTAATAGCCTTTCTGGAATGAGAATGGTCTCATTTTCCTTATTATTTAAGCAAGCAAACATTCACAGAAGCCAATAGCAAGGTTAAAATTTCAAACAGCAGGTTTTCTATAAGATGGATGCTTCACCCTTCCAAGCTTGGACAGGTCATTTTGTCACGAGGAACACCGGATTCACACTAGCCAGCAGAGACCCTGCAGAACTTCTCAAATAGGTGCCCTTGCTAACCTGTAAGGTCTCTCCTCCTGTCCTCTAGAGTCTAGACGATGTCAAAAAAATAAGCAGGACTAATGGCTGGATTCAGGGAACATAAAAATAACACCAGTCTCCATTCCCTTCCTTTCATATGGAGGAAGAAAAAAAGAAAGTATCTGAAATCCTTATTCTGAACCATTTAAAATAGACCTACATCCCCAGAACGAATCCAGCTTGGCTTCCTATGCGCATAAATGAAAGGTATGCCACATGTCTTACAAGAAGAAAACCTGTCACCGCCGCCATCACTCTTTGGATCTCGGGAGCAGATGACCTCTTTAAGCAAAGCTTCGGGTTCCCCAGCGAAGTGCTCCCTTGGGAGAGCGGGCGTCACAGTCCCCACAGATCTGCCCGTGTGGAAGGTGACAGGCGGTTTAATTACCGCATAGACTCTCCCTCCCCGAGGTGCATTTGGGAGAGTGTCTGAAACCAGAATCTTCACATTGATTCCTGGAAGTGTCAGCGCTGCACACCTTTTCATTCTTTCCGCACGTAGATCCAGAGATGGATCCTTTTCCAAATGTATTTATGTGGGTATGATCCTGACAGCTTTGTCTTTCTTTCTTCCTTTCTTTCTTCCTTCCTTTCTCTCTTTCTTCCTAGCTTTCTTTCTTTCTTTCTTTTCTTTCTTTCTTTCTTTCTTTCTTTCTTTCTTTCTTTCTTTCTTTCTTTCTTTCTTTCTTCCTTCCTTTCTTTCTTCCTTCCTTCCTTCCTTCCTTCCTTCCTTCCTTCCTCCCTCCCTCCCTCCCTCCCTCCCTCCCTTCTTTCTTCTTTCTTTCTTTCTTTCTTTCTTTCTTTCTTTCTTTCTTTCTTTCTTTCTTTCTTTCTTTCTTTCTTTCTTAACAATAACAACAATAACTACACAACTCTGTTGCTAGTTTCCCTTGGGGGGCAACACAGGCCAATCATTTGAGAGCCACGTTCACCTGCGATGACCTGGAGTACTGGCACCGGAGTTTATTATTCAAAATACCGAGCAGATAGTGTGGTTATTCCTCCTAATTAAATACCTCTTTTCCTCCAGTACTTCCTGGTGCTCCAAGCCAGTGGCCGGCAAACTCATGAGTCAACAGACCAAATATCAACAGGACGAGGATGGAAATTTCTTTGGAGAGCTAAAGTTTTTAAACTTAAACTTGTTCTAACGCCACTTCTTCAAAATAGACTCGTCCAGGCTGTGGGATTTTGTGGAAGAGCCACACACAAGGGGCCAAAAAGCCGCATGTGGCTCTCGAGCCGCAGTTTGCCAACCAAGGTTCTAGGTGACTCTTTGGTCTCTCTCCCTCCCCTCCTATGTGGGCTTTCTCTCTCTCTTCACTCCTTCCCTCTTTCACTTTTTCTTTCTTTCTGTCTCCATTCAACAAATTTATTACATGTGGATTCTAATCCCAAAGCTGGAGAGTATATTAGATATACTAATCCTAGCCCATGTCAAAGGCAGATTCTGCCTAGCCGACCTGGCTCAGGGGTGGAGCACTGATTGACCTATGAACAAGGAGGTCACGGTTCAATTCCCTGTCATGGCACATGCCTACGTTGTGGTCTGGATCCCCAGTCGGGGGAGTGCAGGAGGCAGCCGATCAATGATTCTCTCTCATCATTGATGTTTGCATCATTCCCTCTTCCTTCCTCTCTGAAATCAGTGCAAATATATTTTAACTTAAAATAAAAGGCAGATCCCATGCATTTTATTTTATCTTCTATTTAACTTACACAACCACTGTATGCAGTCAGTACTATTTATTCCCACGTAAAGGTAAGGAACTAGGAACCTTTAGACATTTAATCAATTGTCTGTGTTCACATGGCTGAGAAGAAACAGAATGAGGACATGAACCCCGGATGTTTGATTACAGAACTTGGAGCCATAGACACCATCCTATTTGGCTAGTACGGATAGATGCTCCTCGATTTTCCATGGGGTTACATCCGGGTCAACACTGCATGCCAAAAATGTACGCATATCATACGCCTAACCTAGCAAACATCATTGCATAGCCTACCTAGACTTGCCTCCCTCAATGTGCTCAGAACTCTTCCATTAATTAGCCTGCCGCCGGGCAAGCTCACGGCATGCAAAGGCTACATTATAATACGGTGCTGGAAAGCTCATGTCATTTATTGAAAACAGTATCCAAAACATGTTGGCAATGCAGCACCGCGTGGCGTACCGGTTGTTTACCCTCCTGATTGCTGGAGGCCTGGGAACTGTGGTCAAGTTCACTGCCCAGCAGTCAGAGCATCTCCTACCACATACATGAGTGGGAAAATATTTCCAGTCCACATACGAAGGAGGATTTCTATTGGACACATGTCACTTTTGTACCATCATAAAGTTGGACAATTTCAAGTTGAACCGTTGGAAGTTGAATACTCTCTGTAGGTATTAATATCTAAGGAGAAAGAAGAAGAAAAACTGGCTTGTTACTGGGAGAATTCTCTTCCATAACACTCGTGACTGGGTTTATGGGGACACTCAGGTAAATCTGAATTTCAGATAACTGTCAGTGCCCCCAATATTGCCTAGGATATATTTATACAGTGGTACCTCGAGATACGAGTTTAATTCGTTCCGTAACCTTGAGGCGTGGGAAACTATGAGACACTCAAGTTGCGGTAAACTGGTGGGTCCTGTGCAGCTGGCTGATCGGCGAGATTACTCCTATCTCAACTGCTGCTCGTATTTCAAAGCAAAATCGCTCGCTCGATGGCTCGTATCTCAAAAATCTCGTATGTTAGAGCACTTGTATCTCGAGGTACTACTGTATTAAAATTGTTTTCAACATTTATATGAAATTCAAGCTTACCAGTGTGTCCTGTTTTATTTTATTTTTTTGGTAAAATCTAACAGTCCTACTCATGATAGCGGGGAGAGGTAATTATTGTTTTAATGTTGCATATATTTTATGTTATTTGTTATTTGTATTACATACATTACATCCATAGAGTGGGGCTCAGCATTCCTATGGCCTCATACCTAGCCAGGGACAGAGTAAAATTCTTATCTACGACTGCTACACCCTGTGCCATTGTAATAAACCCAGCTTTGCAGAGACATAATTTAATAGTTCCACCCACACACACAGACTGGCATTTCCTATACAAAACCGATGCCATTAGACGGGTGAGATGGTTGTGAGAATGATCACCGCCATTTTCCAAAGCATCTCCCAAGGGCTATCAAAGAACTTCGGCGATTCCCCACCTCATCGGGGAGTGAGAGGAGATACTTTATAGTACTGGAGTTTATTATTCAAAACACTGAAATAAGAAAAATAAATCCAGTGTGTGGTTGGGATGTGTACTGTCAGAAGGAAGCAAACACACAGTTCCTTCCTTCTTCCCCTCCTCCCCTCCTTCCCAGTCCCTTAAAATCAAACTCAGTGACAGGAACCACTCCCTGTGCTGCCGTCTGTTCGCTAACTCCACGAAAATCGCCTGAATTATGTATCCACTTATATTTTTTCAATAAAACCCTATTCCTTTTTTCACACTCCTTTCCATCAATATAGTCCCAAATCCAGAAAACAAACACAAAAGCTTTTTAAACATTATTTGCCCGATGATTAGAACTGGAAAATGTGGTTCTTGAGGAAGTTCAATACCCAGGTCCTTGGAAAATTATACCATCTTTTTGGAAGTAGACTACAAGACTAAGATTTGTTTTGTTTTTTTTTTGGTGCTACTAATGTCACCTCTGGTAAGAAGAGAGTAGGACATGGGATGGCTACACTTGAACTAATCTGAGTCAACTAAAAAGTCTTTAGACTGTATATCACTAAGCTTGCTTTCTAGCGGTGAAAAAAGACAATTGCCAAATAATTGTAGATGATTAACAAGAAGTTTCTGATAATGGGGAGTCCTTTGAAGAAACAAATTGGACTAGCTGAGAAGTAAGAGGAAGAGAATACCACTAAGTGTGTAAAGGGCTCTAAGAACATTCCAATCGTGGGCAACAAATGGGATTCTCATCGGTTATGTGTCAAAGCCTAGGTGGTTCTAACAGTGAAGCCTCTGCCCTCGTATTATTTTTTTAAATTGATTTCAGAGAGAAAGGGAGAGGGACAAAGAGATAAAATCAGTGAGAGAGAATCATTGATCGGCTGCCTCCTGCACACCTACTACGAGGGATCAGGTCCACTACCCAAGCATGTGCCCTGAGGAGGAATTGAACTGTGATCTCCTGGTTCATAGGTCCATGCTCATATAGGCCAGCTGCATTATCTTTTTTAAAAATATATATTTTATTGATATTTTACAGAGAGGAAAGGAGAGGGATAGAAAATCAGAAACATCGATGAGAGAGAGACATCAATCAGCCGCCTTCTGCATGCCCCACACTGGAGATGTGCCCGCAACCAAGGTACATGCCCCCAACCGGAATGGAACCTGGGACCAGTTAGTCCACAGGCCTATGCTCTATCCACTGAGCCCAACCAGTCTCGGCTGCATTATCTTTTTAACCCTTCCTGTATCTCCCATAAGCATCTCATGATCCACATTCCTTCCGATGCCGTTTGTGTCCCTACTGTGCTTCCCAGGTCCTTTCAGCATTTTGCTCAAAATGATTTTTAAAAATTATTTGTGGATCTTGTTATAATACAAGGTCCTTGACTTCTCGTACATCTGGAGCCACCATTCTTTGAATAAGAAGGCTTTGGGGGGGGGTGTTTCTTTCCAGGCTTAAGTTGCTTGATTTTTTAAAAAATATATATTTTATTGATTTTTCACAGAGAGGAAGGGAGAGGGATAGAAAGTCAGAAACATCAATGAGAGAGTCATCGATCAGCTGCCTCCTACACGCCCCCCACCGGGGATGTGCCCACAACCAAGGCACATGCCCTTGACTGGAATCGAACCTGGGACCCTTTAGTCGGCAGGCTGACCCTCTATCCACTGAGCCAAACCGGTTTCAGCAAGTTGCTTGATTTTGACTTGCCAACTGATGCCGGTAAAGTTGAGGAGTTTATGTTCCTTTATCAGCATCCTATACAGCCCTCACATCAGCGCCAGCCACTGCGGTGAGAACCTCCTCTCTTGGAGTTTGCTGCCACGGGTCCACAAATCTCATTGCAAGCAGATTTAGTTCTCTCAGTCCTTTCCAGTCCACCCTATTATTTCAACCTTTTATATATTTTTTTTTTCCCTCAACAGCTGCAGTTAATCTTCTGACTATGTTTCTTTCATTAAAAGCCTATACTTAAACAAAACCCTAAGGGTTTTTTTGTGTGTGTGTTTCTTTTTGGTAATTAGTATGTTGCATAGAGTTTGGAGGAATGCTGTGGTTAAGGCATGTGTCTTTTATAAAGAAAATGTTTAATTGTAAACTGCTTATTTTGCTACTTTCTTTTAAAAACGTAAAAAAAATACAATTTTCACAGCACAGCAGGTCAAAAAGTAGAGCTCTCCTCAAGGAAATGAGCGGATGGGGAAAGGAGGGAGGTATATACACACTAGTCAGCTATTGTCTTCCTTCACGGAGTCTAAAAGAATTTTAGGAGTGGTTTTGTCCTCATTTGTCTTATTTCCTCAGGAAAGTAGTCTTTATTGGGCTTGGAGAAGCTGGGGATTTCTATTCCTGAAAGCTGGGTGTTTTGTACGCACCTCTTTCTCTGATAGTTAAGGTGCTGTAGGGGTGGTTGTAAGGAAAATCCCTCTGTGACATCCAGAAAGCATCCTTCAAGTACTGTAAAGAGTCTCTGTCGTTATTTACTGGTGAGCTGAACGAGCATCGGAAAAAGGCAAAGCAACAGAGAAGCTAAGAGCTTGGACTCTGGATCTGGGTTGCCTGAGTTCAAGTCCTATCTCTGCGCTTATCAGCAGACACATGACCTTGCTGCGTCTCCTTTCTTTTTTATTTTTATTAATGTGTTACATGTGTACATATCTTCCCATTGCCCCCCTCCCTCCCAGGCATACCCTAACCCCCCAGTGTCTGTGTTCATTGGTTATGCTTATATGCATGCATACAAGTCCTTTGGTTGATCTCTTATTTACCCCATCTCTCCCTAACCTTCCTGCTGTAATTTCACAGTCTGTCTGATGCTTTACCCCATCTCTTAAATAGGAGTTTTCAAAATAGAATCGTGGGGAAAAGAAACCTCATCAACTTATTATGGGGCCAAATTACTGAAACTTAGAAAATACTTAGAACAGTGCCTGCCACATGCTAAGTGCCAGGTAAGGGATATTTTTATTGTCATTCAAACATGTAATTAGCACTGCTTCGGGTTCAGTAGATACTATGTGGTACGTAAAAGGCAGAAAATAACGTTGCACAGAGCCAACTTTTTTTTTCATGTAACTCGCAGCTGAAGCCCAGTGCTGCCTTCCATGACTTTGGCGTCACTGGGGCTCTGAAATTTTCTGAGTGTCAATTAGGAAGCAAGAGCGCAGAACAGACTGGACAATGATGCTACACGGACACAAACATCTCATTCATCCCTCTTCCCCTCCCCAGTCCGCAGCAGATATTATTAACGGAGCGGGCACTCTCTCTGCAGAGCCAAGATCTAATTTTACCTTTCCAACCCAGACAGTCATGTTGGCAAAACCTATCTGTAGAACCTGACATAGATTATTTCTAAGGTTCCTCCCAGCTGCAAAAGTCTATGAGTGAAAGTTGATAATTAGGGCTTGAAAACACAGTTCTAGTTGATCTCAATGGAAAATTCTATCCCAGGGACTTAGTCTGATCACCTAGTAGACTTGACCAGTGCTGTCTGATCCAAACCCATGAGGCACCCAGTTCAAGGTCATTTTAGCAGTAGGAGTGTGCTTCTCCCCTTGCTCTGCCATATGCAATTTTTTATGCCTCAGGATTATGGACAATACAGTGGTACCTCGAGATACGAGTGCCCTAACATATGAGATTTTTGAGATATGAGCCATCGAGCAAGCGATTTTTGCTTTGAAATATGAGCAACATTTGAGATAGGAGTAATCTCACAGATCAGCCGGCTGCACACGACACACCAGTTTACCAGGACTCGAGTGTCTCATAGTTTCCCACGCCTCAAGGTTACAGAACGAATTAAACTCGTATCTCGAGGTACCACTGTATGTATTTGACATCTAGAATAATTCTACCGATGGAGGCTTCTGGCCTTCTGAAGTATGACATTATACCTTCAGAGAAGTCTATTAAATAAAGGATTCTTTCTTGCAATGGATCCAAGTAATTCCTATTGTTCCTTCATCTGCCTGCCAGACTAATATCAACTGAGACTGAATTTACTGGGGTTACACCTAGTGGTAGCCAGGTATGCTTTTCTCCTCGCATTTTTTGTCAACAAATTAACCATTCACAGACTTGCAAACATTCACCCAATGGCCCAGATCTTTAAATCCTCCGCCATTACAGTTGTCCTACTCTGAGTACCATCTAATTTGGATTGGTATCCTTTAAAGCTTTCATCTCAGAGTCTCTCTTTTCTACACTCCTTAAGTATCTTCTTTTATCTTTTGCCTTAGACTTTCATAGATTGATCTGGGGAAATAATACTGTGTCATTCACCCGATTTCTTAAAGGAACAATTTAAACTTGTCTTGGAGAACTTCTTTCAAACTGTTGGCATGTCTCTAAAAAAAAAACCAAAAACATCAGTCCACCCCAGCCACAGTGGCTTGGTAGTGGAGTGTTGACTTATGAACCGTAAGGTCACGGTTCTATTTCAGGTTAGGGAACATGCCCTGGTTGCCAGCTCGATCCCCCAGTAGGGGGTTCATGCAGGAGACAGACAATATTTGATTCTTTCCCACCGTTAATGTTTCTATATCTCCCTCCCTCTCCCTTCATTTCTGAAATCAATTAATTTATATTAATAAAAAAAGAAACACGAGTCCAATTTAGCAAAAGTGCAATGGGTGGAGAGAGGGGTATTGGTCTTGAAAAAGACATCAGCACCTATTCCTTCTCAAGAGGCCTTTCTGGATTCTTTGCTCTCCTGTAGTGAAACGTTATGATGGGTCGAGATGGGGCTCCAGACCTGTCTACACCCCATTCTTCTGTTCCGTTGGGAACTGACAACAGAACAAGGGTCATTCATAAGTGGAAAGAACAGTGTTGCGAAACAATAAGTTAATATTGATAGTGGTAAGTACTCCACTCTTTCTACTGGCACCGCTGCAGAGTCCTTTCCAGTGCAAGAATACATTAAGGGTTTTACATCAATATTTAATTGATCATAAATTACGGGAGATCAATGTCATCATTCACTTCTACCACAAAACAGAAATCAAAATCTAGAAGGAAAATACGTTTGGCATTTCACCCACAGTTATTTGGCAAGGTACATATTTGGGGCAATTTGTTTCTTCTCTGGAAAGGAGACAATGTGAAAAATCAAGGTTTTCCAACAGTGGCAGGCAGCTCAGGTACGTATGGACGAATGGACGTTTGCACTGATTTTAGTGTCTGAGCCCTGCAGAGCTTCTGGCCCTGCCTGTGAAATTCCTTCTATCCTGCTAGCCTGCTGAAACAGCAACAAGAGAGAAGAGATATCAAGAACATCTAAGGGCCTTAACACTCAGCTACCTGGGAGGCTCCTGGTGCTTACCTAAGACAGTGGATCCCGTTAGATTTAGATGTGATTAAACTTTCAGAGCACCTATGGAAAAAAAATGCCTGAATCCTTAGAGGGGAGCTGAGCTGATTTGCTTACTCTTTGTTCCTTTTGACGATTAAGTTGTCTCTGTCTTCCCATCTCATTGTAAGAGACAATTCCCCTCTCTCTGTTACCACAGAATGATCTGTGCATGTGCTGTTTAGAACAATCTTCAAAATGTGTGCCTAATCATAGTCCCGCACGTTCAAATATGCCTTCTGTGTAATTATACTAACTTTGTGAGAATCCAGGCTTATTCCAGGAACAGAAGAACATTCTATGTGGAAAGATGCATTTTACATGGAAATATATTTTCCAATTGTAAAATATTACAATTTTAGTATGTTTTAAAATAGTTGCACTGTCAAGAAGATTTTCAACATGGTAGAACCTTGAACATTTAAGTGGTGTCAGTAAGGAAACCTGCCCCTGCCTATCTATCTATCTATCTATCTATCTATCTATCTATCTATCTATCTATCTCTCCTGTTTGCAGTGCCTTCTAAAAACAATCTTATCTTTCCAAATAAATCACAAGTACGGATATCAAATATGTTGATGGTTTCAGCAATAAACACTAACTCTTTCACTTTAACATGAAAAGTCAAGTTTTCAAACAACAGAAGCCACAGACCATTAAGATCAGAGAGACAATTTCCAAGAAGTATGACAAGGTTGCTCAGTTTACTGGATTCTCTGAATCCAGTAACCTTCAGTAGCGTGACCTCAATGCTGAGGAAGAAATCAGCCTGGTTAACTGATGTGGATGTTGATGTCAGCATGGCTTGGTGTTATTGATGAAAGAAATGAGAGAGAAGGCACCGCAGGGAAACCACGACTACATCACACCCATAAAAGAACCTCTTCTTTATGACTGCCAAGTTCCCGCATGAGTTTCTCATTCAGAGTTGAGCCCATAGATTTTTTTCCCCACTCAGCTTTCTCATTAACTTCACCAATAAAACAAAGCCAAGCTTTAATGGTGATTTCATTGACCCAGTCTTGTTTTGTGGTCATTAACTGGCATGTCTGGAGGCCCCGGAAAAAACCTGAGCTAGACATTTTGTATGACTGGCAAGTTAAACAGAAAAGTCTCTGACATCCAGAAAAACATGCGTGGAATCGCTGGGGTTTACAGAACTGAACTCATGTGCACAGCTCAGCTCTGCCACCACTGATTGGGCCCAGACAGACTCTCTGGGCCTCCACGTACTCACTTGTCAAAGGAGCAAAATTATACAGATTTAGCACGGCCGTGAAGATGGAGGGACAACATCACTGGTACGTGTCTTGTTCCATGTCTGGCACACACATTATGGGTTCTCAGTAGATGCTCACTCCCCCACTTCCTTTTGTTTCCATTTATGCTTTATTTTATTTTTATTTTTCCCATCACCACTTATCCCCTCTATGTCCCCTTCCTTCTTTTAAAAAGTGTTCAATTTATAGTAAGAGAGAGCACCCATCATCAAAAAATTTGAAAATAAAACAAAATTCTGAAAAACTTTGCTTTTAGTTATTAACTCTATAAAATAATGTAAATATGGAAAGAGAAATTAAAGGAAAACTTGAGGACTGCTCTTATGTGTCAGAACCATCAAATTTGGAAACCCTGAAGTCATATTGAGAAGTATTACAATTTAAATTGATATTTGAATCCCAATTAATACCCTCTCTGAGAATTGAATGGTGTGTGTGTGTGTGTGTGTCTGTGTGTGTGTGTGTGTGTGTGTGTGTGTGTGTGTGTGTGTGTATTTAATACCAAGAATCAATTATATTCTAAGGGAGTCTGAGGTTCAAGAGAGGCAAATAGCTTCTGAGCCAATCATTATGTGCTCATCATATGTAAATGGACTTACTTTTATGTGCTCTGTTGGACCAAACAGATTTTGTGATGGTGACACAAAGTAGTGATCATAAGCTTATTTATTTTTATTTTTCTTTAGTAATTTTAAGGACTTTGCTTATTCAGTATATGACTGTTGTCATCTTGACAAACAGAAAGTAGGGAATGTTTGCCTTGATATTTGGCTCAAATGTTAATTGAGAACACAGACAGACAAAACTCTCAAACCTTTTCTCTAATAACTCTCTAATAGCAATGATTATTGTCCCAAGAGTGGTGGTGGTGTGTGTACATATGTAGTACATTTATCATTTGTATTGACATGTAAGCAATCTAGAAATCAGAACTGAATATTTGGCCAAGGTCACAGAGCCAACAAAAAAAAATCCCATGATATTTCCATGTAGTCTCCTACTTTTGCTTTTTCAAAACGGGTAAGCTGTTAGGGGACATTCAATTTTAGCTCAACTTATTCTATGACCATTACCTGTAAGAGGCTTGATTTCATCAATCATCTATTCATTCACAAGTAAGTGTCATTGTTTAAAATATAATGCAGTGTTTCCAATTCGATTAGCTCCAACAAGATTACAGCACAGGAATAAATTATATATGTTTGAGTTTACTTAGGTATCAATTATCTGGTCAAAGAAGCAGATATAACCAAAGCCCTTAAGCCTTCAAACCTTTAGACACCAAACCTGGTTTTCTAATACCATTTTTATGCAAATATTAATCACAAGATAATGTAACATTACCCCATTGTTTGAGATCATATGATTTGAGGCTAGTATTCAACACTTTACTTCAACTATCTTTACAGAGGACACCGTAAGGGAGAAATTGCAATCTCTCTATAAATGCCAGATGAAGATATTTAAAGGCTCACAGAAATTAATAACCTTACCAAAGAATGATGTGTCAAAGAAAAAGGGTTTTAAACTCAGATCTCTCAACTTTGAAACACAAGTACTGTCTTTCCTTTACTGCACCCTGTCATTTAGCATATGTGGTGGTCATCATGCTACATTTCAAAATCTAAATTTTCTCATTTGTTTTTTAACTGGCCATCATCTGAGTGGCCTGGACCTTTTCTATCATTTTTATTGCCCTTCAGCAGTTCATACAATTAATAACCCACAAATAACCTAGAGGCCATTACTGCTTGTTAGAAGCACAAAACATCACCTCTAGAAAAATGGTCTTAATCAATTAAAATCAACACATCTCAGCTTACGTCAGATTTGTATGCACCTGATTTTCCCTAAAAACAAGCGACTAGAGTCTCTCTGTTTTTGTTCCTACTGGCAAAATTAAATCTTGCAAATGTTCAAAATTTAAGAAAATGTATCAGAGTATTTGCCATGTCTTACAGTTGAACTGAAGGTTTATTTGATTTCATTACCATTCAGGTCATCAGAGAATTCCACAGAGATGAGAAAAAGAGACAAAGCAAAAGCCACAAGCAGTTTCTAATACTGATTCCGAGCTAACTCTGAGTAAGGGATACTATTGCTTTTTGGTAGCTGAACTAGCAGTATAGTTGAATCTCTATCTAGATAGAAACTTAATAGTGCTTATTTCATGCTCATAGAGTCAGATTTTTGGTCCAATTTGTTTGTAATGAGTTAGAGTAACTGATATGCTAATCACTGTTAGTTAATTAAAAATAGAGTTTCCATTTAGTTACAAAATGCATTAAAGTGCAGAGCGCATCACATGCCAGATGACCTGATTCGCATATTTGAACTCCTAGAATGAGGAGGGAGCGGGAGGAAATGTATTTGATATGTTGCCAGCCGCGCCGCTAAGTTCCTTCTGGAAATAGATTTGGGCTGATGATCGCGAGGCCTGGGTTCTATTCTGGGTCCTACTGCTGTTTTGTTCTGATGCTTGAGTTTGTCTCTGAAATCCTCAAAGACTCATTTTTTTAAGAGCAAAGCATGAAAGAGGATTAAAGCGTACTCTCTTGAGATTCTATGACCAAGATTCAAAAGCAGTTTAGGGGTTTGACTGTCTAATTCAGCCACTTTCTAGCTCTGTAATCTTGGGGGAAATAACTCTCTGATCTTCGTGAAGCAGTTGAGGTGATATGAGGAAAAGAGTGGTACTCACATGCCATTGATGCTCAAGTTCAGGTGATGATGATGATGATGATGATGATGAAGAGGAAAAAGATTATGATGATATGAAGATGGTCAGGAATCAGAGGAAGAGGAGCAACAAGATGAGCTGGAAAAGAAATAAAGGATATACAAAATATTATGTACCTTACCGATATTGTAAAATTATTTAAGACTCCTGAAAATATGAATATTTTTTTTAAGAAAAGAAGGAGCCCAGCTGGCATAGGTCAGAGGTTGAGCACTGATCTATGATGTATCAAGAGGTTACAGTTTAATTTCTGATCAGGGCACAAGCCAGGTTGCAGCCTAGAACTCCAGGGCGGGGCGTGCAGGAGGCAGCCAATCGGTGATTCTCTGTCCTCATGGATGTTTCTATCTCTCTCTCCCTCTCCCTTCCTGTCTGAAATCAATAAAAATATATTAGAAAAAAAGAAAAGAAATAAAATCTATAAATACAGGTCACATAATCTAGTGCAGCTATTCCTAAAAACATTATACACAGAGGTTTTGTTAGCCAGTGTTAATCAAACATTTGCTACTAAGCATTTCACCACATTTTAGAAAAGATCAACAATTAAACAAAATGTTCTACAGTCAGGCCTCCCAGAACTTTCAGCACATCAGTGTATAGAGTGATTTCTTCTATTTCCTAGAAATTTATTTTCAACCTTTTTGGAAGGATGAATTGAAATAAGAGGTTTGGAGGTTATACAGGCCTCTAGCTCTGTAGAATGAACTTCAGCAAACGTTGCAATGATGAAAATGAGCGAAGGCCCTGGGTCCTCAGAAACCTGATCAGAATCTCACTTGTCACTCAACTCTGTCACTTCGCCAAACGAACCCTTCCTTGAAAGATTGTTCTGAGGCCTGGGCTCAATGCAGGTAATGATACAGGCATGTGACAGAGACTCAATAAGTTAATGGAAACGGGATGATAGATCGCAGGTGCCCGGGCAAAATATCACCTTCCTCTTGTCGAGGCACAGAATGGATGAAACGGTGCCGTCTTTCCCCATTCTCCACTTGACATCCATTTCTTATGAAATATCGAAGCCTGCTTCCCACACGGAGGCTACGGTGGAATCAATTTATTGTTGATTGCTTCCCTCTCGAAAAAAGAAATGAGAGGAAAATGGGACAGGCGGCGAAGGGGAGTGTGATGCCCCAAAAGGAGAAATTTGAACCAAGACCGAAGGGGTGTGCAGAATGCCCATTTGGAAGGTAGCTGTGTATTAGACGTTAACTAATTCTTTCTGGAGGATGGGTATCATTTTACAGGTAACGATTCTGCCAACTGTTAGCTGGACATGGCATGAAACAAGCCAATGAGAATAGGCCTCTTTCTGGGGGGGGGGGGGGAGGGGGGCGTGATTCAAACCACAACCACGTTCACAGATCACCCATTTCTGAATCATGGTAATAAAATGGCCATCCTGACAGCAGCTCAGTGGCATTTTCCCACAGGCTCAGCTGTATCCAGGCAACCAAAAAATCTTAACTCGGATGGAAAGGAAGGCAGGCTGGGGGTTCAGGAGTTGGGGAGCGGGATCCCGCTGTCTGTTCCCTTTTCCCCCGAGAGAAGGTGGGGGGTTGATGGTGAAAGGAGCCTCCCGGGACCCCGGTTCCCGCAGCGTGCTTTATTTGCATGTCAGATTCGGCGGGCCTCAGTCAGATATTTCTCAGCTCTTCCCTGATTCTAGCAACCGATAAAGGGGGGATGCTGAGGTCCATTATATCCACATTCACTTTTGATTCATAACTTGCTGTGAGACACTCAACGGCTCAGCGGGAACTGGAGAGAGGAGCACATCTGGCAGAAGTCCAGGTCTCTTCTCTTCAGGGGCGTGTGTACTTGAAAATCAGCAGCGGCTGTGATGTTCTGAGAAGAGGTTCTAAGAAGCAATTTTGCGCTGGCTGGGTTGGCTCAGTGGATAGAGCCTTGGCCTGCGAACTGAAGGGTCCTGGGTTTGATTCTGGTCAAGGGCACATCCCTGGGTTTGGGACTCAGTCCCCAGTAGGGGGCGTGCAGGAGGCAGCCGATCAATGATTCTCATCATTGATGTTTGCATCTTTCCCGCTCCCTTCCTCTCTAAAACTCAATAAAAATATATGAAATAACAAAAAAAAATCTTTAAGAAGCAACTTTATGGCAACTATTATGTGCTAAGTTAGAAAAGTATGCCCCCTCCACCCCCCCAGAGGAAAACAAGCATGTTAACTCCTTTGGGACTGTAATCCATCCTGGTAAACTTCTGACAACTGAGCTGCGGTGACTCAGCAGAGGCTACAACTTTTAAATAAACATCGTTATCAAAGCCTTTTATTTTTCTTTCTTAAAAGCATTGCAGCAGAAATACATTTGTATACATTTTATTAAGTGGCCTGCTTTATATCATGGATTGTTAAGCATACATTTCAAAATATTTATGTCTCTGTGTGTGTGCATATGCACATATGTTAAATACAATTCATCTTTGCCATCTGCCAATGGAGGATACTCATCCTCACTCAGCTAAGGAGGATGAGGGTGAAAGTATGAAAAGCAAAATGCTAGGTGCAGGGAAATATCGGTACTACTGCTCTTAAAAGTGCTGCCTATTCGGGAAAGTTAGGGAGAGGTGGGGGAGAAAAGAGATCAACCGAAGGACTTGTATGCATGCATATAAGCATAACTCATGAACACAGACACTGGGGGTTAGGGTATGCCTGGGAGTATGCGTGGGGGAATGGGGAGATATGTATACATGTAATACATTGATAAAAAATTTAAAAATTAAAATAATAAAATAAAGTACAGCATAGGGAACATAGTAAATAATAGTATAATTACTATGTATAATTACTTGAAATATCAGGGGTG
The DNA here is from genome assembly GCA_004026805.1 of Lasiurus borealis. NCBI lineage: Eukaryota > Metazoa > Chordata > Mammalia > Chiroptera > Vespertilionidae > Lasiurus > Lasiurus borealis. Next base: position 48,310 of record PVJN01007093.1, on the reverse strand, counting down.
TGGGGGACGCGCACACACACACACATAAAAACAAGCTGCCTATTGATCTCTTTATCCCCCCCCCCCCACTTTTCCAACTTTATTGAGAAACAATTGAAAACTACAACTGTATACATTTGAAGTGTAGAAGGTGAGGATTTGATATTCACAATCATTGTGGAATGATGGCTACAATCAAAATAATTACCAGCTTCATCACCTGCCTGGTAAGTGAGAAGGTTGAGGGCCCACAGTGGCATGTAAATTCCAAGGGCGCTTTCACCAGTAACGGCTGGATGTATGATTCTGGGTAGGAAGCTGGTCCTCAGGCTGCCAACAGCTGCCTTCCCTTAGTACCGGGAGAACTGCAAGTGCCTGCGGGCAGCCTTCCACCGGTACGCAGTAGATGCAGCCAGTTACCCGGCTGCCTAGGGCAATGCCAGATTTCCCAGGGAGCCAGTCTACCTGCACCCCTAAGTGTGGTCCAGTGATCCATGCTGAGAGCCCACCTGTAGGACTGAGCCAGTGTTTCCCTGCCTGGGACTTGGTTTGATAGCACACTCTTTTTATATATATATATATATATTATTGATATTTTTAAAGAGAGGAAAGGAGAGGAATAGAGAGTTAGAAACATCAATGAGAGAGAGACATCAATCAGCTGCCTCCTGCACAACACCCCCTACTGGGGATGTGCCCACAACCAAGGTACATGCCTTTGACTGGAATCGAACCTGGGACCTTTCGGTCCGCAGGCCAACGCTCTACCTACTGAGCCAAACCGGTTTTGGCTGATACCACACTCTCGTTTGGACTCTTTCTTCCCCACTCCCTACGTTCCTACTATGCTTTCCTGAAACTCCGTCCAGATTAAATGACATTTCCATGAATCCTCAGAAAGCCAGACTAGTAGTACAATTGGAAAAGAGATGGAAGTAGTTAGACCTGAATTTGGACCGGGCTCCAGGGAGACTCCTGAGGATGTATCATATTTTATGTGGAAGAATGATCGATTAGCCAGAAATACAGTCCAGGCAAACGTACCCCACAGGGGATGACTAGATGTCTAAAGACCGTGAGCTCCATAGAAAATAACTACATTGATTAAAATATGAATAATTCACAATTACAATAACATCCAGGATTGATTGGGGCTTTGTGTGACGTGCTGTACCGAGACCTTTAATGTCTTTTCCCCATCATTCAGGGCATACAGCCTCGAGGGCAGGAGAAGCTATTATTTTTTCCTATTTTACAGAGGTGCACATGGAGGCTTAAGAATGTTTGGCAATTTACCTAAGATCACATGGTTGTGAACTTGGATTTGTGTCTATACTTATCTCACTCCCGAGATTATAAACGCAAACGCTATCTTGCAAGATGTGCTTAGCAGTCTAAAGTTATTCCTGAAGGGGAAAAAAAAATCAAGGTAAGGTTAGGGACCGTGGCTGATATGATCAAGCTGACATGATAACTAGCTGCGGCAAATGCCACACTTCAATGCACATCTCTGTGCCTTGAATGTCTTGAAGGCCACGGGCACAGCAGGAAGGACCGATGTCCAATGTTGTAGAAGGCGGCTTTTGTTCTTCCCTCTCTCTCAAAAAAATCTACCCTTCCCACCTCCCACCACCACTCACACATCCACCTTGCTCTCCACTACCCTCCCTTCTAAACCTCAGCAGTGTTGACTGGCATCCTCAAGGTCACGTAGCCAATAGAAACAAATTTGGCATCTACCCTGTATCTTCTGAATCCCATCCCAGGAAGGTTTCTTCCAACAATATCATATGAATTCACTGTCTCCTATCCAAATCCCAGGAACAGTCAGAACTGGGGGAGTATGTAGACCGCTCTCCACACGCAAGTTTCCAGCGGAGAGGCCAAAACCAATCCTCTGTAAACCTCGGCTTTCTACAGGAATGCTGCGATTCAGCTGCTTTCATTGTCTGCCTGCCAGCCCGCTGTCCTTGGGATCCAGCCTTTCTCTGAATGCTAATTTACAGTGCTTCAAGTAAATCTGAACCAAAAAAAAATTATTAATAAGTGCTTTTCCAGCTCAAGTGGAATAGGCCCCATAGAAGGCGCAGACTTGTTTATCCCACGTATTGAAATGTGTCTAAGCGAGCTAATCACTTTTCCAGAGTTCTGCCAGGTTCGTGGCTGTAGGCCTGAGCTGGAGATTGGGCGTCTGAAGGAGAGAGCCTGTACACACACAGACACTGATCTCTCTGGCATCTGCAGACAGGCAGGCATTGGCGTCAATCATTTACTGGAACTGAGGTCATAAAGAGAGTTTTTGTCCCTGGATGCATCTCTGACCACACCAAAGTGCTGAAAAGGCACTGGTGCACAATAGGCAAATCCCAGGCATTGGTCTTTCCTCCATTTGTGTGGGATCATTGGCACAAGCCTGGTTTCCACTCTGCCATCTCATTTCTCTGGCAGGCTGGGCCACTGAACAGAGTTCCCACAGGAATTTGCTAAAGGTTACCCCTTGATTACAACCAATTATCTTGTGCGCTGATTATTTGTCTTATTTTCTCTCAGATCCGCTCCTTCCTCTTCACTTGTTCTTGGTTAATTCCCTTCACTGAGCCGACTTCTGGTTGTGTTTAGGCCATGGCTGTCCTGGCAGAAAGTGGGGGGATCAGAGAGAGGAAGAGGCCAGTCTGTTTCGATCCTCTCTCTGCCGTGGGAGGCATTGCTGAGGGAAGGGATTTATTTTCCATCAGTGCGTATCCTCTCAAGCAGGGAGCCTGAACCCCGGAGTCTGCCAGCTCCCATTCGCTGGAACCGTATCCTGGGCACCGGAACCCAACCTTTGTCCCCTGTGCTCCTGGGGATGGTAGCAACCTCTAGTTCAGTGGTTCCCAACCTTCCTAATGCCACGTCCCTTTAATGCAGCTCCTCATGTTGTGGTGACTCCCAACCATAAAATTATTTTCGTTGCTATAGTTATGAAGTAACTATAAAATAATTTTATGGTTTGGGTCACCACAACATGAGGAACTGCATTAAAGGGACGTGGCATTAGGAAGGTTGGGAACCACTGCTCTAGTTATTGCTACTATCCCAGCTGACTCATTATCCCACTTGTGGCCTTTCAGTTTTTCTACTAGACACCTTTGTGTCTAGTACCCCGATCAAATTCCACACTTTTGTTTGTTTTAAAAAATATATTTTATTGATTTTACACAGAGAGGAAGAGAGAGAGAGAGAGAGCCAGAAACATAGATGAGAGAGAGACATCAATAAGCTGCCTCCTGCACGCCCTCTACTGGGGATGTGCAAATTCCACTCTTGAGCCACCTGCTGTGGGCTCATTTCCTGATGGGTAAAGCTGCTTTTAGCTACTTACCCTTTAATCAGAGTAAATAAGTACAGTAATTCTTGACGTCAGGGTCTCTATCAAATGAACATAGCAAGGTGTCCATCCCCCAAATGCAAGTATTCTTATCTTCAAAATACCTGGGATTCACTTCCTTCATACACATTGACAAGGAGTAATATAAAAATTGACCATCACTCCAACACACACAAGATGGCTGCCCCCATGTAGACACAAGATGGCCAGCAGGGGAGGGCAGTTAGGAGGGACCAGGCATGCAGGGGAGAGCAGTTAGGAGTGACCAGGCCAGCAGAAAAGGGAAGTTGGAAGTAACCAGGCCTGCAAGAAGGGCATTTTGAAGGGAGAGCACTTGTGGGGGACCAGGCCTGCAGGGAAGGGCAGTTAGGGGCAATCAGGCAGGCAGAGGAGCAGTAAGGCATAAATCAGGCTGGCAGGGGTATAGTTAGGGGGTGATCAGTCTGGCAAGCAGAAGCAGTTAAGGACAATTAGGAAGGCAGGCAGGCAGGCAAATAGTTGGGAGCCAGAAGTCCTGGACTGTGAGATGAATGTCCCAGATTGGAGAGGCTTGGCTGAGGGACACACACCCCTGCCCCATGCATGAATTTCATGCACCGGGCGTCTAGTAAATAGAGGCCTGGTTCATAAAAACTTTTTTTTAATGAAAAAAATTTGAGAAATGACTGTTGGGAGTTTTACAGAGGGCAGGACAGAGAGATGTGAGCAGCTCAGAAGCAGGAAGTGCTATGGAACCTGACTGCATTCTCCATTGCAATCCCGTCTCTGTTAGTTCTTGGTGACCACTTCTAAACAAGTGATTAAGCCCTGGCTCTCCTCTCTTTCCCTCTCCAGAAATATCCACCGTGTCTAGGATAGCCGGACACAGAGCAGCTTCAGACATACAAATCACTTCCTCGGCTGGTAACTGAAATGTATTCAGACCAGCAAACCAAACCAAAGTCACAGAGAGAATATTATTTGATGCTCTTAACAAGAAACCTTTATGCAACCGTTCTCATCAGTCAGAATAATACGGTGCTATTTTTGCTTCATCTTGGCTCTCCACAGACAACTGTAAAAGGCTCAGGATCAGTGCCTATTGTCAATAGCTGGTCTCTCACGCTGCGGCAGGGCTCACTGCTGTGTCCATGAGACCTCAGAAAGGGCCTGGCATGGCTGCTCCAAACAACTCTGCACTCATTTCTCCCGCTATTGAGATAACACTGGGAGCACCACAGCTTAATGTCCTGCTTTCTTCCTCCTCTTTATCCTCCAATGCCAAGTGAGAGTCTCCACCCTCATTGGGAAGTGTGGTGTTTACTTATTAATTTTACATATATATATATATATATACATATATATATATATATATATATATATATATATATATGTATATATATATATGTGTGTGTGTGTGTGTGTGTGTAAAATATATTTAAACTTATCTAATTCCTGATTCCATACTGATCAATTACTAAGGTGTCCATTTCTACATAACATCATTTTAATCTACTCACTTATTCTCATGCCTTCTGGTCCACATTATAACCAGTTCTCTCTCACCTGAACTACTACCATCGTTCTTATGACCTTTTATTGTTTAGCTTTGTTAAATTTTGCAAGTGAACTATACAATTCAGAATGGAAGTGCACCAGAAGAATTCATACAGCTCAATTTTATATATATATATGTGTGTGTGTGTGTAAAATGTGTGTGTGTGTGTGTGTGTGTGTGTGTGTGTGTATAGAAAGAGAGAGAAAGAGAGTGAGACATCAATGAGGACAGATAATCGTTGATTGGCTGCCTCCCACATGCCTCCTACTAGAGATGGAGCCCACAACCTGGGCATGTGCTTGATCAGGAATCAAACCATGACCTCCTGGTTCATACATTGACACTCAACCACTGAGCCACACCAGCTGGGCTTAATACAACATTTGTTGAATATTTATTCCATTATAATTGTAGTGTTAGTTACCGTGAGGATAATAGAAACAAGTTATAGACACATCTTCCAGAAATTTTAAAAAAGAGAGGAAGAATTTATTTAAGCCAAAATTGGGAAACTTATTTAACTCCTGATTCCATACTGATCAGCTACTAAGATGTTCCATTTCTACATAACATCATTTTAATCTACTCACTTATTCTCATGCCTTCTGGTCCACATTATAACCAGTTCTCTCTCACCCGAACTACTGCCATCGTTCTTAGGATCTTTTATTGTTTAGCTTTGTTAAATTTTACAGGTGAACTATACAATTCAGAATGGAAGTTCACCAGAAGAATTCATACAGCTCACTGAATTATCCCAATGACAAAGTGCATGCGCAGCACCTCTGCCCCAACCAGCAAATTGAAAACCACAAGCGCTCAGAAGCGACCCCTCTAACTCCTTCCCTTCTCATCCCCCAAGACAGTCGGTATCCCGAGTGCCAATCCTACGGATCTGGCTTCCAAGTTCACATAGATAGAATCATACAGTATGTTTTCTCTTATGCCTGACTTCTCTTATTCCATACTTTATTGGCCTCATTCCTCAACATTATATGTAGTGGTAATTTGTTTATTCTCATTGCTGCAAAATATTTCATTATATGATTATACTGTAATTAATTATCCACTCTACCCTTAATGAGCATTTGGATATAGCACACATGATGTTGCTATAAATTTTTTGCACATCCCTTTTGCATATCGGCATGCATTTCTGCTGGGGAATGCATCCAGGGGTGGGATTAATGACTGACCCGGTGACATGCATCTCCAGCTGGAGTGTCAGGGGCAGTCGAGGTCTGGGATTTACACTCCCATTAGCAGGTCGGGAGTGACTGTAACACCCATTTTGTTCCACGAGACAATCTCTCTTATTTACTTGCTGAAATGCAAATGTGGTCATGTGACCTCACCCCCTTGAATTTATTTTAATTGCTGCTTTTTCGCCTTTAGGATAATGTTTCAAATTCACTGGTACTTAAAAGGCCGCAGAATGTGGTCTCACATCTGCAGACAAATCTTTTTTTTTTAAATATATTTTTATTGATTTTTTTTAACAGAGAGGAAGGGAGAGGGATAGAAAGTCAGAAACATCGATGAGAGAGAGACATCAATCAGCCGCCTCCTGCACGCCCCCCACTGGAGCTGCATCCACAAGCAAGGCACATGCCCCCGACTGGAATTGAACTCGGGACCTTTCAGTCCGCAGGCCAATGCTCTATCCACTGAGCCAAACCGGTCTTGGCTGCAGACTAATCTTACATGTACAGCTCTGCCTCTGGTGTCTCCACCCTAACCAAACTCTGCCTTTTCCAGTTTTACATGCTCACTGTATTCTCACTCACCTCTCAGCTCAGACTTCTCTCTGCTGGGAGGTTACATCAGACCTACCTGTCTCATATTGTTTCCTGGCTCCTCCTCCTCCTCTCCTGAGATTCCCCGTCACATACCCTTAACCAGCATAAACTTCCCTCATGGCACAACTTAGTGGCCAAATGGCACCAGTTCCTCCTTTATTTTCCTGTTTACTCTCTTTCTTCCTCACTAGAATTTAAGCACCAAAAGAAGTGAGAATTTCACAATTTGTTCATGTCTAAGTTTCCAGTCTCTAACGGTACTCAGCATCACCTTGGTGCTCGAACATGTTTGCAGAGTGAGTGGACACATAAATGAGGACACCTTGGCATATCTGCACATTTCCCCCTCCCCTCAAACTGGTTCCCTCTTCTTTCTTTCACTGGAAATTTGTACTCATCTGTAAAATCCCAGCTTAAATACCGTTTCCATAGGGACACTTTCTTTGACTCGACAAGCTACGTTAGTAAACCCTTATGGATGTTATGATAGCCATTCCTGAGCTTCTACTTTATAACACTTGGTCTACTCTTAAAAGATCAATTAATATTGGTGACTTTTTTGCTCTGATCTTTATCCGTTGCTATGTTGTGAAGTCTAAAAAGGGCCTGGATATCGGCTTTTTTTCATCATTATCTCTTATACCCAGCACAGTACATGCACAGTGAGCTTCCTAATTCACAAAGGCAAATACTCAAATTCAAAATATCCATTCCAAAAATACTGTCCAGCTTGTCTCATACAGCTGCACATCTAGTTGGATGCATGCATAAAGTAGGTGCAGACTGGAGACAGAGCACTCATACAGGAAACAGCACAGACTCTCAGCTCTACATGCCAGACAGACATGGGTATGCACAGATGCTGCAGGAGAGAGGGCAACCGTGTACCGCGCATGGCGAGAAAAGTAGACAGTGTCGGGGAGCAATTGTGAGAAGGCAAGTCTAGTGCTTTCTTGTTCTACTTTGTTTAGTTCTTGTAATTAAATGTGTTTTTTAAACAACCATCCTTTATCACCATCGTCTCCAGCAGCACCGATTAACAGTATTAAATACTTTTCAAAATATTTATAAGACACTCTCTGTGCTCCCAGAGCACCAACTTACAAATACCAAGGAATGTTCAAGAATGGGCATTCGGAAAAGTGGGAAATGGCTCAGTCAAAACATCAACAATGAGCGTGCGTGCGCGCGCACACACACACACACATTTATTTTCACACCTTAAGTTACTTTGTATGAGAGAATAAGCCATGGTATTAGCTATTATTTGTTTTGCATTTGTGTCCTTAGTTGTCCTATAATTATCTATTTATCTATCTCTCTATCTATCTATCTATCTATCACCTATCTATCTACTTGCCTACCCATCCATCTGTATTTGGGGGTAGTGAACATAGCCTAAGTCAAAACCTCTTCAATGAATCATGTCTTAACCTGGAAAAATCATGTATTTTTCTGATGTTAAAATCATCTTCATCATCACTACATTTTATTGAGATTCTAGAATACGTCAGCCCCAAAGTAGACCATTAGCACTCAGAGACAGGAAGCAAGTGCTGGGGAAACTCATGAGATTATTCTACTAAATAATCAGAATGATAATGATGAGTAAAAGGAGAATGAGGTAGAGGAGGAGCTTCATGAGAGGTCTGCAAAAGTAGAGAGAAATGATCATGGCGGAGGGAGACAGCTCTCCAAGAAATCCCCTGCACACTGAATTCCTCAAGCTGGGTCACTCAGACTTTCCTTCTGGGAAATGTGGAATTTCGACTGAGGACGCTTTACTGAGCTTGCCTGTACTTGCCTAATAGAGGCCATTTAACATGGCAAAAATATGCTGCCCACATGAAGCAAATGAGAAAAGCGATTTGTATATAAGAGAACATGGTAGAGAGAAGCAGAAGCGAGAGGAAAGATTTAGGATTACCTAATTCTTAATGGCTTGTTCAGTTCTCTCCTGGAGAGTCCCTGCTACCCTTGTGCTCCTGAAGGAACCCTATAGTTATCTAAAATAGGAAATCCCACATGGCTTCTCCATGAATTATGGCGTTTTTATGAGGAGGCTACATCTCAATCCTATCTTTGAAAGTTCTCTATGATCTCCATGGATAATGGGAGAAAAGCTGTCAACATTCTTAGTTAAATAAATGTACC
>PVJN01007093.1:0-39374 GCA_004026805.1 Lasiurus borealis | reverse complement strand
AGAGAGGGAGGGGAAGAGAGGGGAGGGAATGGGAGGAAAGGGAAGAGAAAGGAAGGGAAGGGAGTAAGGAAGGAAGGGAAATTTAGGAGAGTGCTACTAACTAGGCTAAGTCTTGTGGAATAAGGAAAAAAGTTTAGGAACCGAGTCCAACCTTGGCTCTCAAATGTCAGTTGAGATGCTCCACATCTGAGTCCCTGGTCCTCCCTCTGAGGTTCCAGCTTAATCTGGGAGCTCTGGGACTCACCAAGGGGCTAGGAGTGTGTTGAAAGGATCTAATCTCTCCCTGCCATTGCCATGTCAGCACTGTCTGAGGGACCATGCCAGTGGGAGCAGCAGGGAGAGCTGGGTACAGCCCAAAGCAGAGACCTATGGAGGCCAGAGAAAGGCACACAGGTAGACCCACATCTCTGGCTGCCTTAAGTCATTCTCTCTTCCAAAATCAGTCAGGCCTTCACCAATTTAATAAGGTTCCCTCTTTTGTTCTCACTCTCCCCCCACTTCCTTTTCCTCTCTCACCTCCTCCCATCCTTTCACTCAAACAAAATAAGAGTCAAAGAAACATCAAACAAGCCCACAGCAAACAACCCTAATAATTAGCTCTGCTTTTTGGAGAATGGCATCTTTTGTTATCTGTCAGAAAAAACAAACAAACAAACAAAAAAAACGCTGCTCAAGATGGGTGTACACACTGGCCTGTGGAAGCTCAGGAGAGAACTGAAAAAGCCATTAACAATCAGGTAATCCTAAATCTTTCTTCTCTGGAGCGCACCTTTCCTCCCGAATGTTTAGTCTAACACTGGTGACACTCTGTGTCTTGAGAGAAAACTAGGTTTCCTTCTCCGCTGAAAATGAGAAAGAGGAACTGTTCATATTATAAACTCCTTTCAAGGTGGGACTAAAAACATGTAATCCTTTTTCTTCACGTCTAGCACAAGCCACAAGAGACCGTTTTATAGAATTCTCACAAAGCGTGTTTCAGAAACCAACGGTATTTGATAGAATTAATGTCCGCTGTATGAAAAGAACTGTACCTCCTCTTATAAAAAGCCAGATATTCATACACAGTTTAGCCCAGCAACTCTTTGCTTCTTGTCCTTCTCTTAGATATAATTAAAAAATATGTTTTTTAACTAATAGCAGATCCACTTCTAATCTAATTGGCAGAAAGTTGAGTGTTTGTGTTTAGGTGTATTTTGCACAAAATTGATTGGTTCTCTCTCTCTCTCTCTCTCTCTCTCTCTCTCTCTCTCTCTCTCTCTCATCTATCTCATGGTATCTGAAGTCTGAAAAAGAATTAAATCTAGTAAACTTGTGCCGAATCAAAGCATAGATTCTACTGGAATGGGTTCAAGTTTGAGCTACGCAAAAGATGGCTAAAATCATTGACTTAGAAAACTGACCAGGTTCAAACACAATACAGTGGTACCTTGAGATACGAGTGCCCTAACATATGAAATCTTTGAGATACGAGCTTTTGAGCGAGCGATTTTTTGCTCTGAAATAGGAGCAACATTTGAGATATGAGTCATCGCGAGGATCAGCCGGCTGCACACGGCCCACCAGTTTACTGCGACTCGAGCGTCTCATAGTTTCCCACGCCTCAAGGTTACAGAACGAATTAAACTCTTATCTTGAGGTACCACTGTAACTAGGTATGAAAATTTGGGCAAGATACTAACTGCACCATACTCTAGTTTTCTGATATACTTCATGTGTGAATATATCTATCTACTTAGAATACATTTGCCCACTGTTTTATTTATAAATGGGGGGTTGTAGGAGATCAACCAAAGGACTTACATGCATGCATATTATTAGCTTAACCAATGGGCAGGCAGACTGGGGAGGTGAGGGCTTGCCTGGAGGGGGTGGGAGGGCCAGGGCGGGGTTGATGGGGGAAAAGGAGACATATGTAATATTTTCAAAAATTTTTTACCTTGTCAGAGCGATTGTAGGCTAAAGGAAAAAAGAAAATTGCACCTATATCCTTTGCTCTTTCTTCTATCTTTCACAAGAAAAGAAAATGTTGCCCCAGCTGATGTGGTTCAGCGATTAGAGCATCAGCCAATGCACCAAGAGGCTGTGGCTTCTATTCCCAGTCAGAGGCACAGACCCAGGTTGCAGGTTTGATCCCTGGCCCCAGTCTGATGCCAGAGAGGAAGCAACCAATGGATGTGTCTCTGTCACATGGATGTTTCTCTCTCCCCACCGCCCTCCCACACTCTGTAAAAATCAATGCCAAAAATATCCTCAGGTGAGGATTAACATAAACACACACACACAAACACACACACACACACACATGCACGCATGCATCTAGTTCTGTACAACAAATTTCACTGGAGACATAACCCATGCAGCGAGTGAGATCACTAACCTAGAAACTAAAGTTATGAAAGTAAAAAAAAAATTAATATATTTTATTGATTTTTTACAGAGAGGAAGGGAGAGAGATAGAAAGTCAGAAACATCGATGAGAGAGAGACATCCATCAGCCGCCTCCTGCACGCCCCACAGTGGAGATGTGCCCGCAAGCAAGTTACATGCCCCACCGGAATCGAACCTGGGACCTTTCAGTCCGCAAGCCAATGCTGGTCTCGGCATGAAGGTAAAATTTTTTAAAAATCCAGTCTTTTTGGAAAAGAAAGTCATGTGGACCATTAGTGTCACAGGCATTTGAAGGAGCACGGCAGGGACCACTTCCTGGCTAAGAGGCGAGCCCTGAATAAGCATTTCCCAAAATGCGGCCTCCGCACCACTGCTGACGCTGGGATGAGTGACAGGTGCAGGGGAGGTTAAAAATAACACCATCACCTAACGAGTTTCCCTTTCAGGCTATTTCTGTCCTCCAGGTCACACAAGGTAAAAGGTTTCGGTTTGGTGGTGGCTGTTCCCGCCTCTAAAACTTTGCTCATCCCCTGGGCAGACAGAGCAGACCTCCAGGCAATGGTTTCCAGCCAGAATCAAATGCCCCCGCCCCTTTTTAAACTTGTAATTCCTTTAAGGCAGTGGTTCTCAACCTTCTTAAGGCCGCGACCCTTGCATACAGTTCCTCATGTGGTGGTGACCCCCAACCATAAAATTATTTTCATTGCTACTTTAGAATTGTAATTTTGCTACTGTTATAAATCGTGATGTAAATATCTGTGTTTTCCAAGGGTCTTAGGCAACCCATGTGAAAGGGTCGTTCGACCCCCAAAGGGGTCTGGACCCACAGGTTGAGAACCACTGCTTTAAGATTATCTTCTTTCTGTCCTGAGCTCGTTTTCCATTTATGATGAACCCTTAAGGTTTATTTTTACATAAAAGTATTTCAGTTTGGTCCTGACCGGTTGGGCTCAGTGGATAGAGAGTCAGTCTGCAGGCTAAAAGGTCCTGGGTTCCATTCCAGTCAAGGGCATGTACCTTGGTTGCAAGCACATTCCAGTGGGAGGTGTGCAGGAGGCAGCTGATCAATGTTTCTCTCTCATCGAAGTTTCTAACTCTCTTTCCCTTCCTCTCTGTAAAAAAATCAATAATATATATATATATATATATATATATATATATATTTTAAGAATTTAAGTTTATGACTTTAGATTAATGTATTAGGTAAATCATAGTTTACATGCTCTACTGGTACAGGAAAATATTTAAAATGTGATCATCAGTGGATAGATTAGGTGTTCATTTGACAGCAGAGATGAAAGAGCAGATGAAAGTAGAATGAGCAAGAGTTGCATTGGTGGGACATACCTAGCGAGGGGTTCTACAGACATCTCAAGAACCTTCCCTCAGTGATCGAATAAGGAACAATCTCCCCCAAAGAAACGCCTCGGTAATTTTCAACTCTGCATTTCTAGTATCCTCTGCAACGTAGAACCTACAGCAGATTCTCAATGATTGTTCTGGAGATGCATCCGTGAATGAGCGGAGAGAAGGATGAATCAAAGAGACAGTCTCCCATTCATACAGCCAGACATCCTCACGTGTGCACTTCCTTAATCTTCCCCCCGGAGTTACTATGGCTACAAACATGTGAGCTGCCAACTTTCTGCCGGAGCCTCTAAACAGGATTCCAGGTGAGAAAGCGTCCTTGGCGGAAACCCAGCAGAGCCGGCAGCAGCTCGCAGGAGGAAATCGGCACCGGCTTCAGTGAAAATCAGATTCATCCTCGCTGAACTAATCTGTGACTAGAGCAACAACAAAAAATCCCTGCGAGTCTCCGTGGCGGGGCGCGGAGAGGAAGCACTGAGATGAGCCGGAGGAATGGCTGAGAGGTGCACAGAGGTATGTCCAGAACAATAATACAGTGGTACCTCGAGATACGAGTTTAATTCGTTCCGTAACCTTGAGGCATGGGAAACTATGAGACGCTCAAGTCTGGGTAAACTGGTGGGTCGTGTGCAGCCAGCTGATCCACACGATTACTCCTATCTCAAATGTTGCTCGTATTTCAAAGCAAAAATCGCTCGATCGACGGCTTGTATCTCAAAAATCCCGTATATTAGGGCACTCGTATCTTGAGGTACCACTGTACTTATTAAAGGAGCCTTGCCTCTATCAAGCCCTAGAACAAGACTCTCTTGTGAGTCAGCGGCAGGACAGCAGACCGTTCCACAGGACATCCGAGGAGAGAGGGATCCTTGTGGACCACCACGGTGTTCCCTCATTGGGTCCCCTCTTGCAGGAAAATGGGACACTGAGTGGATTTGTATCCTTTCGGAGCCTTAATGGATCTCAGAGGCTTTGCTGGCCTGCATGGTACAATAATACACAGTACGGTGGTTAAAAATAATGAACAAAATGAGGTGCTGTGCAGAGAAAGGTGAAAAGGGGGAGTTATGAGGCTGGCTTAGACCGGGTTGTCAGAGAATGCTGCCTGAAAGGCAGTGTTTGGGCAGTTGTGTGAATAGCTCACAAGAGGCCTTTCAGGAGAAGATCTAGAAACAGAATAGTCCAGGAGGACAAGCAAAGAAACCAGTTCCCAGGACAGAAATTAGCTTTGTGGTTACTGTTTGTTTTCATTGTTTTCTAGAATCAATAAGAATGCCAGTGTGCCAGGAAAGAATAAATGAAAGGAAAAAAAATGGGGAAAGATAAACATGAGCCCCATCACCTAGGAACTGCAGGCTATGGAGGCACTGCTATGTTATAAAATGTATGTAATCTGAAGGAGAGCCTTTGATATTTAAAAGGGCACTGGCAGGTGCATGGAGAGAATATAGGTGTGGTATGGAGAGAAGATTAAAATAGAGACAAACTGAAGGCAAATACCCTACTTTAGGTATAAAAAGATTTGAAGTAGTAATGCGTCAAAGTTGATTCCAACTTTCTAGTATGAGTGATTTTATTTTTTTAAATATATTTTATTGATTTTTTACAGAGAGGAAGGGAGAGAGATAGAAAGTCAGAAACATCGAAGAGAGAGAGAGACATCCATCAGCCGCCTCCTGCACGCCCCACAGTGGAGATGTGCCCGCAAGCAAGGCACATGCCCTCAACTGGAATCGAACCTGGGACCTTTCAGTCCGAAAGCCAACACTCTATCCACTGAGCCAAACCGGTTTCGGCAAGTATGAGTGATTTTAATATGCTGCCATTATTTACTGAAAAGGAGAGACTAACAAAGAAACAGGTTTAGGACTTGGGAACAGAGAATACAGGGTTTGCTCTTGGCCATGCTAGTGCTCAGGTATGTATACATATAATATCTAATCGGATATTTCAAAACCACATTTGGATGAATAAACCTGGAGTAGAGCAGAGGTAAAATTGGAGTCATCGGCATTGAGTTGGTAGGTGAGGTCACAGAAGCTGTTAATGATAATGAAGAAGATTCCTTGTGGTGATTAAAAAATAATAATAGCTTATCTTGAAAGACAAATGTACATCACCTCTCCCAGTCTCCAGGCACAAAACCATTTTGCGAGGTAGATCGTAGGTTATCACTAGCTGGCTGTCACTAGCTGGCTCTTTGCTCTTGTCTACCATTCAATCAAATTCCCATTTGTCTAAAGCCTTTCAAATGACTTTGGATATCTGATGTTGCTTATGGATGCTTAAGTTGCTACATGTCAATGGATTTACTCTGCTTTCAAAGATTTTTCAACACTCATTCAACATCTAATTTAATAACAACAAAATACCCCAAATCTTCAAAATATAAAAAAAAAAATTAAGTTAGCTTTAAAATACCACATGGTCTTAATTTACTGTGCCACGTGATCAAAATTATTAACATTTATTCAAAACACACGCACAAAACTATGAGGAAGGATGGCTTTGATATAGGACTGGCTAGGACACCCCTTCCATAGTAGCCTTGTCCATAAAATGTAAGAAAGACCGTTTCATCCGGTTGGAGAAGATGCTAGTTAATAGAATATCCTTCTTACTCTGTATTTCTGCTGGAAAACACTGTAAATAATCACTCCCCATGTTCCTCATAGTGGTGGTGCTTCTAGGATCACACTTTGAGAGCACTACCTTATTCTCACAGGAAGGTCAACAGACGAACATTTTCTTATGATCTCTTTGCATGTCATAAGATATGAAGGTATTTTTCCCTAAGGACGGGGCCGGGGACCTTACCGGATGTACAGAACGATGTGGAACGCTGTCCAGATCTCCCTCTAAGACAAAGGAATGTGTTCCTCAGTCACCGGTGCTGCCACCAGCTGCCAGCCCTCAGCTGTCAGCATCTTGGAGCACTGCCTGAGAGGAAGACAGCTGTCTTGTCAAGATCACATCCTCTTCCCAGGGGGTAGCCCGCGTCAAATGGCTTTTAAGGCAGGAGCATGAAAGCGACCGCTCCACCGCTGAGGACACTCTCGGGCAGAATGCACCAGTGAGAAATCGTACAGGCCTCCATCGCAGGGTCTGCTTCTGGAAACCCAAATGAAGACAGGAGGGAACTGATACACAGGTTTTGCTCACATTTGCTGAAAACAGCTCACTGTCTCAAATGTAAGCATTAGAAAAAGGAGTGTGGCCGAAACCGGTTTGGCTCAGTGGATAGAGCGTCGGCCTGCCGACTGAAAGGTCCCAGGTTTGATTCCGGTCAAGGGCATGTACCTTGGTTGTGGGCATGTCTCCAGTGGGGGTGTGTGTGTGTGTGCAGGAGGCAGCTGGCAGCTGATCGATGTCTCTCTCTCATCGATGTTTCTAGCTCTCTATTCCTCTCTGTAAAAAATCAGCATAATACGTTTAAAATAAATAAATAAATAAATAAA
The DNA here is from genome assembly GCA_004026805.1 of Lasiurus borealis. Lineage (NCBI taxonomy): Eukaryota > Metazoa > Chordata > Mammalia > Chiroptera > Vespertilionidae > Lasiurus > Lasiurus borealis. The sequence goes on along the minus strand of PVJN01007093.1, from coordinate 32,160 downwards.
TAGGAGTGTGAATTCTAACTATGTCCCATAGAAAGCTGAGCATTTCAGACATAGGACTAAATTCCACTGCCAATATACCATGGCGAATCCATTCAATGAAGAAGAAAGAAATATCAGATATACATGTGGATATGAATTGGGTGAAGGCAATGTGTCAATATGGGGCACACTGAGGATTTGGTGCTTGCTAACTCATGTCAAGTTTGTACAGTGGTACCTCGAGATACGAGTACCCTAACATACAAGATTTTTGAGATACGAGCCATGGAGTGAGCGATTTTTGCTTTGAAATACGAGCAACATTTGAGATAGGAGTAATCGAGCGGATCAGATGGCTGCACAGGACCCTCCAGTTTACTGCGACTCGAGCATCTCATAGTTTCCCAAGCCTCAAGGTTACAGAACAAATTAAACTCTTATCTCGAGGTACCACTGTATTGGTTTCCTTCCAGCCACTTCATATACAGATAGACCTGTTAGATTTAGGAGCCTGGGACCAGGCAGACAAGAGTCCCTGCTGTATCCTTGGTCTGTAAGATTGTCAGAATAGACGGAGGTAGATAACTAGCTCTAAGAGCAGGTTGATATCAGGGCTACGGATGCCTTCTTTGGAAGGGTTCATGTCCACAGTCACCTTCCATCCTGAGGCTTGGAATCCCACTCTTTGGAACTGAAGACAGGAAGGAGGGATGAAAGCCGGAAGCTATTAGAAGTTAAGGAGAACATGAAGCTCACTTGTTCTCAGACACAGTAGGGAGTCTCACAGTGAAACCTGTTTCCTGATCAACATGGAGAGAGCGCCAATTCCCGGGGGGTGTACAAATGTTCCCGTTCTGACAAGATTCCATCCGCATCTTTCTCTTCCTCCAGACCTGCCGACTATGAGGAGGAGCAGACACAGTTCACCCACTTCACCTTCTCAGGTTTCTGTCCCATAAAAAGAAAACAGTAGCCAAAGCTCAATAACTTCAATAGATGGGGGGACTCCAGTCGGTTCACAATTCAGGCTCACTGAGGAGCAAAAGGATGAATCAAAAAACACATGCAGCCGAGACCGGTTTGGCTCAGTGGATAGAGCGTTGGCTTGCGGACTGGAAGGTCCCAGGTTCCATTCCGGTTGGGGGCATGTACCTTGCTTGCGGGCACATCTCCACTGTGGGGCGTGCAGGAGGCGGCTGATGGATGTCTCTCTCTCTCTTCGATGTTTCTGACTTTCTATCTCTCTCCCTTCCTCTCTGTAAAAAATCAATAAAATATATTTAAAAGAAAAATACATGCATATATGTTACAGAGATGATGTCCATGTTTTGGCATATCATTATATTAGTTTCCAAGTATAACTACTGAATTCAAAACAAATAATTGTCTCTTTATGATAAAGAATGCATGCCGCTCCTTTCCCCCACATTTCACACTTCACACCACTTGGAGATTTAGTAAAGATTTAAGCAGTTACATAGTCACTAGAGGTCACCCTTACAATTTTGAATCCACACACGTGTGTAGGTTATTTAATTCAAATGTTAACTCATGACATGTAAAGGTTTTAATGATGATCCCTGAATTTAGCTAAATAAACTGCTTAAGTGCTAAATGTGCCTTTTTGGTTATTAAATGCATCATCGATGATTTCCTGGCATGTGTTTAAGAGAAGCTGGAAAGTAAGTGAAAACTTGATATCAAAGCACGCAATAAATGTACAACAAAATAGCATTTCATCACTTGTGCTCTCACGAGAAAAACTGACCTTAGATGTGCTGTAACTGTTGAGAAAGGTAACGCATGGACAGCCTCGTTCTCATAAACGCGAGTGATCGTCCCCTGGATCCACAGCTAAGTCACCCGTGGAAATGCAGGAACGGCACTTGGCTCCTCACCCCAGGTGTCAATAGGGTTCTCAGTCACAAACAGGAAAGGAAAGGACAGACATTTGCAAATGACAGGGGAACAGCAAAGAGAAACAAAGCCCTCTTTAAGCGATCTGTGACCATCTTTGTTCTCACACCCACTCCCAAACCTTCCAGGGAATTAGTACGTGGCAATCAATCCCGGCCCTTTAGACAGGCGCCAGCTTTTAGATGTCATTTGATTTCACATCTGCCAGGAGGCAAGAGTTTATGGAGTTAGGAAAAGACTGGAAGGGCAGGAGGCTGGACAACTAGGCAGAGGCTGTGGACAAGGGAAGTCACCCCTTCGCCTGGCATCTGTAATCAGGTGACTAGGAGCCTGGGGAATATTCTGAGTGGGCATATGCAACCTCAGGAGGTGAAGAAAGAGAATGAAAAAATAAGTTTGAGGATGGAGGAAAACTGATAATAATGACTGGATGCTCTAGATCCAGAATGCAAGGGTGGAATCACATTCAAGCTACTGAGAAGGAGCAGACCTTGAGAAAGTGAGAAGCATCAATTTTCCCAAATTGTAATGGTAACATGATAAGGTCAAAATTTGCTTTCTATATGCATACACAGGGATAGATAGGGAGATATGTATGCATGCATTCACACACAGATACACATACATTTGCATAGACAGACCTATAGGCACACACACACACACCTCCACGTCTAAGTGCTTGGCCAAAATTGATGTTCAAAAAGTCCTCCTTCTGTAGTATGTTACCTGAGGAAAGCATCTCCCCTTAATCAAAACCCGGGAAATATGGACCTCATATACAATTGGGTAGGGGGGTGAGATAGGATTTTGAAATTGAATCTGAAAACCCAGGCGATTTAGGCACCATAATAATATGGCGAAAACTGATTTCCACTCCTTCGGTCTCTCTGAAAGGCATCATAAACCATTTATTGATCTTTCCAGAAGAAGAAATAAGGGAAAAAATAGGTCCATTGACCATGAAGTCAGGCCATCCAATTTCATTTACTCACTTGAGCACGGGGCCCGCCGGACTCTCTCAGGGGGCTTGGCTGTACTAAACATTAAAAAAAAAAATCAATATGAAGGCTAGACAGTGTGGCTCAGTGATGGAGTGTCAACCTAGGAACCAGGTGGTCATGGGTTAGATTCCCAGTCAGGCTGAATCCTCAGTAGAGGACATGTAAGAGGCAGCCTATCAATGATTCTCTCTCATCACTGATGTTTCTATCTCTCTCTCTCCCTCTCCCTTCCTCTATTATATATATATATATATATATATATATATATATATATATATATATATATATATAATTAAATTATAAAAAATGAAAAACAAAGATACCTATGAGTAGAGGCCTCTAAACTCAAGGACAGGGGAAAGCTAACGCGCAGTATTCAGGAAGGCCACTAGAGATGGTCATTAGAGGTCCCAAGACTGGCTCTTCTGATCTCATATGAGGGTTAAGGCTGTATGTATCCAGCCATGTGTGTCCCCAGCCTCAGCCTGGAGAACACAGAAAGCTGTGACGAAAACCACAAAACACAGACAAGGACAAGCAAGGATATCTGCTCATTCTACCTCTAAGGCATTTGCTTAAGAAGTGAGAGAAAAACATTATCGCTGTCAATATGTATGATCCAGAGCCAAACAACCTATCTGGAGAGCTTAGTGTTTATGTGTCTTCCGATGGCCTCAGGACTTGGCACACAGGGTGCTGCTGTTTGGAAATGGCTATCAGAGGACTTCTGCAGCCACATTGCTCTGTGGAGTAACCTCTCTAAGACAACTCCCCTATGGTCTAAAATGGGGGGACCCACTTCTCACAAGTTTGGTAAAGATGGCGAATGAACCACAATGAGAAGGCACTTCAAGAAGTTCAGCACAGTGCCTGATAAGTACCTAATCATTAGTAACTGTTATAATTATTATCACCATCATCAATATTATAAAGCAAAAAGAAAAAAAAAGGAAGAAAGAAAATGTCCTTACTGTTTTGGCTTAATTTTTAATTTTTTTTTATTAATGTATTACATGTATACATATCTTCCCATTGCCCTCCCCTCCCCAGGCATACTCTAACTCCCCAGTGTCTTGTGTTCATTGGTTATGCTTATCTGCATGCATACAAGTCCTTTGGATGATCTCTTATCTACCCCACCTCTCCCTAAACTTCCTGTTGTAATTTGACATTTAGTTTATTCTTGAGATTGACTTTTCTCCTCCCTTTGCAATTCTAAGAACTGCCTTTGACAGAAGAAGGGGCTACCAAGTCTTGTCTTATTTTCTTTTGCACCATGTAAGAGTTTTTACACACAAAAGTTGTGAACTTGTTTTTTGGTCAACAAGGATAATATAAACATGGTACCTACTTCCCCATATTTCAAGGAAGCTATTATCTCCAGAGGCAGAGGGAGGGAAAAGGGACCTCCAAGATTCCTTAGAAAGAAGAGGACCTAGCTTCCCAGCCACTGGGTTTTCTCAAAGGATGCTCACCCTGCATGAGAATAGCTCCACTGAGTGGATGAAGTATGTCTAAAGTTGCTACCAAAAAGGGAAGTGTCTTCCCATAAAACAATAGCAAAGACAAAAATAGACTAATTTCGTATGTTTTAATTTTTACTCTTGAACTGATGCAGAGTTGACCTCATAAACAAACTGAGTTGAATAGTCATCATTTGGAGAGCATTGGAAAGGACCTGCACTCTCCCTAAACACCTACCCCATGTGTCAGTCCTAATTTGTCTTTGCATAGCAATATATATCTTCCCTTGCCTCCACACATGTCCTATAAATCTTGATTAAACACAGGGTGTTCAAATAGAAAACAAGTATTAAATATTTTTTGTTGAAAACATCTTAGTAGAGACTCTTATCATAATATCTAGGGAAACCCTCCCCCCCTCAAAAAGATAAATTCAAGAAGAGGGAAGGTTTTGAAAGGAAATATGAGCCCCAACGACTGAGTTTTCTCAAATCATTAATCAATTTGATTATTCATCTATGTTTTTCACTTCTAGATTATTTTAAAGGATCCAATATTTGCCATGACACATGCTAGATACAGATGTTGGAATACACCATGGATAAGACTTAGTCTTTGAAGTCAAGGAATTCCCACTTAAGAGGAAATACACTTTTAGTTCAGCAGTTGTTTTCCTATCTTTATGATGGATGATTTAAGAGATGCCCACAGTAAGGATAGCAGAAAATTCCAGGGATAATTCTCTCATTGTGATTGGAAAGGTACAGAACAGGTGGCATTTCAGATGAATCTTAAAAAATGAATAGTTCACCATAGGGACAATTTTGCACTGGGCAGAGGCTGATGGGAGTTTTATTAAACAATTACATTATTTGAGCAGTAAAATGTACCTTCATTGATTTTCACATTACATTGTTTGTCCTTTTACTATTATGATACATTGTGAAAGAAATGAGAATAATACAATCCTACATGTGGAAGGCATAATATTAAACCTAAAATATAATCACCAATATTATATAGGAATTACTGTGTTGCACTGCCTCAAATGTTCTACGTACATCTTCTCATTTCATTTGGACTAAGACAATATAAAGAAGCAATAGCAGTCCCATTTTACAGATGAGAGAAGTAAGAATCAGGCAAGAAAAGCAAATTTCTCAAATTCATGGCTGGTTTTCTGATTCTGGAATCTATGCTCCTAGTGATTCTGATATACTTTCACTTTTCCATTTTATCTAGTAATTACTATTGAGAGGATGGACTACTGACCAGCATTATCAAAATCACCCAAGAACATATCCTATCTAATAAAAGAGCAATGTGCAGACTGACCACCACTCCAACACACAAGATGGCTGCCCCAATGGTCAAAGATGGCTACCCTCATGTGGACACAAGATGACCAACAGGGGAGGGCAGTTGGGAGGGACCAGGCCTGCAAGGGAGGGCAGTTGTGGGCATTCAGGCCAGCAGGGGTGGGCAGTTGGGAGGGCAGTTGGGGGTGACCAAGTCTGCAGGGGAGGTCAGTTAGGGGCAAACAGGCTTGCAGGGGAGCAGGTAGGCATCCATCAGGCTGGCAGGGGAGTGGTTAGGAGGTGTTCAGGCTAGCAGGCAGACATGGTTAGGGGCAGTCAGGAAGGCAGGCAGGCGAGAAGTTAGAAGCCAGCAGAGGCCTAAACGAGCAGTTGGACATCTTTCAAGGGGGTCCCAGATTGGAGAGGGTACAGGCTGGGGTGAGGGACACACACCTCCATGCACAGATTTCCTGAACTGGGCCTCTAGTTAGAAATAAAGACTCTGGGACCCATTCCAGATTTCCTGAGTAAGAAGTTGCATTTAACCAAGATTTCAGGTGATTCAATATGCCATTGGAAAACACTGGCTTAGTCCAATCCTTTCCATGATAAATCCCACAAATGTTATTTTCTGTCTCATTTAGAGAGTGTCTGGAAACTATTTCATCTGGCAGTTTCACTTGCTTCTTTGCTAATGAGATCTGTCTCGCTGTTATGCAGTAACAGTGTGCCCTCCCTGTAATGAATGTCACTCCCTCTGAAAAAAAATTGGGACATATCTCCCCTTGCTCTTTCATGTGTCAATTTGTCACATATGTGGGTCCAAATTTGAATATATGAAAACTCTTTTATTCTTCACTCTCACCTAATTACTGCAGCTTGTTTAATGATTACATTAACAATGGCATTCATGTCTGCCCCTTCACTTCTGCTCTCTCACGTATGGGCCAGTTGTAGCTCAAGATTGTCCCTCTTAAAATTAAATCCTATGAAATGGACCCACAAATACAGGTAAGTTCTTTTTGAGGGAGAACACAGTTTGACAATCACTCTCTGTGCTCTAAACATGCCGGTGCTGTTATCAACGGGATGACGCCAAACATCTGCAGCATCTCATTAAGCCAGTGGTCAGCTCAAAGGCCAGAGGCTGTCCTCAGACACCAACACAGGTACGTCTCAGATACCCAGCATCCCATGCTCACTATTTATGGCCAGCTTTTTGGACGCAGGCCCCATACATACATCTTTGCATCTGTCCAAAGTATATATTATAAATCCTATATCTGAACTTCCCTCTCTTCCCTCTCTTCCTTAAAGGGACTCCAGCAATTTTTTAATCTGGGATCTCCAGATACAGTGGTACCTCGAGATACGAGTTTAATTCGTTCTGTAACCTTGAGGCATGGGAAACTATGAGATGCTCAAGTCGCGGTAAACGGCCCATCTCAGAGATGACTCCTATCTCAACTGTTGCTCATATTTCAAAGCAAAAATCGCTCGCTCAACAGCTCATATCTCAAAAATCTCGTATGTTAGGGCACTCGTATCTCGAGGTAGCACTGTATTTTGAACATTTACTGCATAATCAAAATCACTTTGAATTGTTTAGGCAATACTTGTTTTTAAAAAGGGGAGAAAAATATCCTTTATTTATCCTTAAAATTTTAAGAAATCAAATGAGCATCTATGCCCTGGGGAAGCAGAGATGAGTGAGTTAAGAGTCCCTGCTTTATAGGAAGTCACAGACTCCAGAGAGAAAGACAGAGAAGTAAAAGTTTCCCAACAGAAAGCCTGCATGCAGTTCTATGGGACAAGGAGAGGAATAAATGACTAATTGCTTCAGGGAGGAGAGAAGTTCAGAGGGAAATGACCTGAGCTGCCGCATAAGGATGCGGGTGCTTGTCAAAGTGGACAAAATGTCAGGCCAGGCCGAGGACCTGCCTCTGAGTAGCCACTGAGAAGAGAACCCTTGATAGCGCGTCTGGAGGACACTCAAGACTTTAGTAAGTTGGGTTCAGGAGAAGGGAGGGGAGAGGCAAGAGATAATATCTCCCAATTCTATTTTTAGAAGGCCTTGGATAATGAACCAGAAGGTGAGAGTTTCATCTTTTGAGTGCTGAGGAGTTTGCAAGATTTGTCCTGACTAGAAGTTAAACTCAGCTGGTAAATTGGACAAGAGGTGTGAAGGGGAGAGAAAGTGAAGATCCCACGATCTCTAGGAAGTGGTACCACAGCCTGGATTCGAGTTATTGGAAGTTCTGTTTGACCAATGTCTCCTCTTGTATCTCCCAGATACAACAGGCCAAAGCACTTTAACAATAATAGACATGGGGGTAAGGGTAGGGGAGGGGACAGCACAGCTGTTTGACTCCTAAACAAAACAAGTGCTTAAAGCGCTTAGAAGTGGTAAGTGAATTAATTTCCATTCCCTCATGGCGAGGGGAACAATCCTCCAGCACATTTTCCGTTGAGCATTTTACTGGCTGAGTGAGCCAGAAATCTGGAGTGCATATTGTTAATGGCACGTATAAATATCCTACCCATTCAGAAGAAATCTGTACAGTAAATCCAAGGAATGAGGGAGATGGCTTTGGAATAAACGAGCTGAGGGAAAAGTAAGGTGGCTTCCGGAAGGAAATAAAAACACGTCCACCTCTGTGTATTCTAATCAGGAAATCTTTTAAGAAGATGGTGGAAAACCAGCAGCCTTTGACAGAATGCTAATGTGCTCCAAATCGCTTCTCTTTTTGCAAAGCCTGTCCCTACCCAGGGTCTCACTTAAACCACGGGACACTTCTAATGCACACTGTCACTTTTTTATGTTTAACTGGATGAGAACAATGGACTTTCTATGAGTTTGAATAGCTGATTTAATTTGACTGAAACAGAAACTTCTCTTACGGGGAGCTACAGAGATTGCCATAATTTTTAGGTTAAGATGGTTAAATACTGGCAACGTGGGTTGGCTCAGCCTAATAGATTCCAAGTATAGGGCACTCAATTTTTCAATCAGCCACATGAAATGGTATACTGGCTCCATGGTTAGAGAAGCAAATTAATTCCAAATGTCAAGTGAAATGTCAAGGAGAATGGTCCTGTGTCTTACTTCAGCTGGGCCCTCGTCTGACCCATGTTTGTCTCAGCAATGGATGTTAAGCGAGAGGAAGAGCTGTGCGAAGTCCACCCCTTCTCTCATTTTTTGAAGATTCGCCGTAAATACTCATTTTATTTTGAATATCGCTTCTCTAAGGTAGTATAAATAAGAATGTATGGGAGGCATATATTTTGCATGTGTATTATTATACACTCAAACACACGTACACAACTTGTTATTTCTGTTCTTGTTCAGAATATCCTTTTTATGAAAATGTAGCATTTTGGGAGCTTTTACCCCCGGGTTTCTGGGAAGGAAAGTGAGAGAAAGCTGTCCAGTCGTGCAATTGTAAAGATGAGTTCGTGCCCCGGGAAGTCATGATCTTAGGTAGAAAAAAAAAAACACAAAACACGATCCCGGGTCCCTGGCCAGGAGGATGCAATCAGGAGCTCTTTCAATCATGTCCTTCCGGCCACAAGGTGAAGGCCGCTGATTTTTAAGGACGCGGACTTTGTTCTGTGCTTCTAATTGAGGAAATGTGTCTCCAGCGAGCGTAGAGCATTCTCATGATCAGAACTTCCATCTCAGCCCGTGAGGAGGGTTGTTCCACCTTTGACCTCGCAGGTCGGTTTCATCAGCGTGCTTTCTGGTGGCTGATTATGGGGAGCAGAGCGAACCACAAGGGCAAAGGGTCTTTGCAAAGGACTTAACTATAGCCAGCCGGGTACCCACTGGTGGGCATTTGCACTTCCATCCCCAACCCATGATCAGTCAGAAGCAATTGCCATGGCTTTCCATTTTGGACACCTCCAAGCACCCAGAGGTACTTTTTTAAATTTTTTTATGTGGAACTAAACTATGTCTCCAATAACTAACAGACCTTTCAGTGCACAGAAATCACAAACATCCTTCTCCCTCTTTCACCCGGCACCAGATGCCCAACATCAGCCTCACACCCTCGGCCTAAATCCTGCCTCTGTTCTCTCATCTGTTCCTCATATGACAGGATGTGGGATTCCCTGGACACTGACTGTGATCACGTCTGTCTGACAGCCCCAGGACACTTTTAAATGTGGTACCTTTTTCCCGCCTAAAATGAAAAGCCAGCTACGTCATTCTCCTGCTTAAAAACCGGAAGTGTTTGTACCTCGCTTTCAGTGCCCTTTTGTTTGCATAGAGACTTAAGAGTTTCATCTTCACAGTAAGCACCCGAGACCCAGAAGAGCTAAGTAACTTAGCCATAGAAACTCACAGCATCAAGTGGCAGAAGAAGCCAAATCTCAATCACATGATTTATAGATTCGTTTCCAATTTAGCATCGGAAGCCAGATTGGAAAGACCTTACATACTCAGGGAAAGAAATGACATTCTCTCATCCTATGAGCTGTGATCCGGGACACAGAACACACCGGCTCTCTGCAGGGGCTCCACCCGGGTGTGTAAGACAGCAAATGAGTTAACTGAAAACCCAGTGGGGAATCCTCGTTTGTTAGTACATTTTTCCGAAAGTACTGGAGTCTGAGAGTGACCCATCAGTCTTCGGATTCTGCATGCTATGAGGTGAGCAGACGAGGCAGCACCAAAACCACAAGGAAACCCTGCATTCCCATCTCTGAGCTTTCTAACTGACCTGCTTTCTGCATAGCAAGTCCTGGGTCTTCATTACGGCCTGGAAATTAATGAGCCACACACAGCAAAAGGAAGCTATAAAAGAAGGTGCTAGGGTTTGTAGGGTTTATCTGGCACCCCATATAGAGTTCCGTTCGCCTGCGGGACAGCATCAGCTTTGAAACTGCAGTTTGTGGGCAAACAGTGATTGCATATACAGGTAAAACCCAATCCAATAATCTCCTTTTATTAAGTACATAGCATTTCCCATTAGTCTGACGGAGATGACTTGACAATATGCATATGCATAGAGCTTCGTCTTATTAAAAATAAACTGAAGTTCTGTTTATTATAGAAAGAAGTGTTGCTTTCCATTGAGGCCATCTGTCATTGGTTCTTCTAAGGATGTTTTCTATACGTACAATTCAAGATTTAAATTTTAAAGTAATATTCACCTTACAAAGAGTTCACATATCCTTCCATCGCTAATACAACTGATTCTTGGACATATTACCAGTACTGTCACCTAAGCTTCTTCCATTGCCACAGGAATTCCATAAAATAGCATCATAATCTCCATTTTCATATAAATTAACAGAGTAGGAGAGGGAGAGTCAATTGTTTAAGGTTGCACAGCTGAATTTTTCTGTTAGCCATTAGATTAACATTGGCTTTGACATATCTGCCTTGCTGTCAAGATGAAATATGAACTATCTCTTTAACATTTGTTTCCTGCATAGACATTGTCAATAAGCGAACATGGTTTTCTTAGGCTGTCTGAAGAGTTCAACATTCTGGTGACGTTCGGAAGTGACGTGGGTAAGCATTGCATTGGGAAGGAGCAACATTTTCAGAATTGATCGTGGAGCAAGTGATGAAGCCAGAATTCTTATACCTCTGTTTACCTCCTAGTGCAGTGGTTCTCAACCTTCCTAAGGCCGCGACCCTTGCATACAGTTCCTCATGGGGTGGTGACCTCCAACCATGAATTTTTGCTACTGTGATGCATCGTGATGTAAATATCTGCATTTTCTTATGGTCTTAGGCGAGCCCTGTGAAAGGGTTGTTCGACCCCCAAAGGGGTCGTGACCCACAGGTTGAGAACCACTGTCCTAGTGGGAATAGGTTATTGCCATGAGCACTTGGATTAAACCCAGTCTTCTTTTTATATTAAGTAAAGGCAATAACTCCTACCTTCCACATCCCCAAAGGTATGGTGGAGACTAGTTGAAATATTTACTGGTTTTTGTTTTGTTTTGTTTCTGAGAGCTGGTCTGTGAGGTTCTGAAATTTCAGGAGGGAATCGGGGAGGGTCGATGCCCTCCCCGCGATGGTCCTGCTCCAGCCAGCAGAGCTACTCTGCTATTTCACACTGCGGTGTGTGAAGGCTTGCAAAAAGGCACTTTCTAAAAAGAATGCGAGTATTAAAACAATTGAGATGATGCATGCAAAAGCACACTTTATGGTGTACGATAAGGGACTTTTATGACTTCCCAAGTATTATCATAAGAAAAGAAGTCATATTTTTATTCATACGGAAGCAGGAAAGTGACAGAAAAATACTTGCTTTGAGATAAGATAGGCCGGTGCTGCTTGACTTCCATATTAGTCAGGATGCTGCAGAGAAAGGGAATGATTAGGATGGAGATATCCCGATGTAGATCTTTTTTTTTTAAAGGTAAGATTTGGCTCCTGGTACTATGGAGGCTGAGAGGTCTCAAGCTCGTTGGAGACCCAGACAGTCAGTAGTGTAGTTCTAATTCCAGTCAGAAAGCAGGAAGGAACCAGTTCAAAGCAGTTCAGGCAGGGGGTGGGGGGGATATTTTTCTTTCTTATAGGAGGTTCAGCTTTTCTGCTCTATGCGGGCCCTTTACTGTCTAGCTAAGGCTCCCCCATATAAGGGAGCACTACCCACTTTACTCAGTCCATTAAATATCACATTTCTGTGGGCTGGAGGAAGAGAAAAGGTTCTTCTCTGAAAGAGCAATGAAGCAGGTTTTCAGGAGGAGCATAGGAAACATATGGGGAGAGACTTCAGCCATCCTTCCAGTTTATAATTCCAACCTCTTCTAGAAAATTCTTAGTTTACCTGAAAAAGGCATGGATCCTTAGAATAAATTTACACTTTTTTGGGTTAGTATAGTAGGGATAAAAATGACTCTCAAAGTTTCCAGTGCCTCGATGCCTGAAATATCTGAATATTGGATTTTGTGGATGTGATGAAGGGTGAAGATCTTGAGACAGGGAGATTATGAGGCAATTACCCTGATCTATCTGGGTTAGTCAAATCTGATGACATGAGTCATTAAAAAAAAACATTTTTAGAGTCTTTAACACCAACATGTGGTTATAAAGAGCTGCGATTACAAATAATGGAGGGAAAAAATGGAGAAATAATGGAGAAAATGAGGCCTGGTGGAGTAGCTCAGTTGGTTAGAGTATCCACCTTGATACAGCAAGGTTGTGGGTTTGATCGTCTGATTAGGCACATATATGAACCAACCAGTGAATGCAATGGACACCTAACTAAGTGGAACCAACATGTAGTCTCTATCTCTTTCAGGAAAAATAAATTTTTTTTAAAAAGGAAGGAGCAGATGAAATGTTAGGAGTGCACCTGCCAATGTAGGCTTTAAAGACAGAGGAAAGGGACCATGTAGTAGTAATCATTATGGTTTTTAAAGCCACTTTGCCCTACCAAAAAAAAAAAAAAAAAAAAAAACTTTGATATTTTGATAAGAATTATTTCTTTTTTCCTGTTTTTCTGTTATAGAGATAACAGCCCTTATTTTATAAGGTTGTGTGAGGACAAATATATATTAATTCATGTGAAATGCTTTGAAGACTAGCAGACAAATAATAATCCTCCAGTAAAAACAGTCATGATTAATGTGGTTTCATATAATTTAGACACCCCTATAAGGTAACTATTAGTATCTCTATTCTGCAGATATAGACACTAAAATTAAAAAAGCTTAACGTTTTGCCCAAGTTTACACTAGTTAGTCTGATTTCAAAGTCGAGGCTCATAAAAATTTTCTCATGGGTTCTACATGCCTTTACTTTCAACAATGGATGAATTCCTTCCCTCTCTCATACTTTCACCAAGCCTCGTCTTTGTGTTATTTCACTAATTTATCATCTGAGATATCCTCAGAATAAATGTCTCCTTAGTTTGTCAATTCTTAATAAAGCCTGTCTTGTCCACATATGTAATGATTAAGTATAACTAGATGGGCTCTGGACTATGTGTTTTACTAACAATATGGAAGAGTTTAAAACCACTGCTTTATTATTTTTCTCCAGAAATGGGGGCACATACACAAGCTCGTTAGAATAATTAAAAAGGTGTGATAAAGACATCGGGAGCCCCGAGGTCCCACCTCAGCTCTGTCACTCACTGGCTGTGGTAACTGAACAGGCCAATTTACCTCTCCATTTGCTCACTCACCAAAAGACAATATTCAATTAGTGGAGTGTATCTTAAATCCTCCGAGACAAAAATAAGTCATTTGCTTATGGGAAGCCTCGTGTTAGCTCCCGTGTGAAGGTGGCTCATAAAAACCTGACAGGGGGAGATGCTCAGTGGTTCGCTGTGCTGCAATCAATTGCACCAGAAGGGAGAAGGCATGTAAACAAGGGCCTACCCTGCTTATTTTCCTAACAAAATATCCCAGAGTGGCAGGATTCTGAGGCTTGAACCCTGCTGGCAATCAATAAAACATGAATGCATCTTTCCAAAGACGTTTTCCTCGTCCCCTTCAGGTTCCCTGTAATGAGCAGATAATGAGCTACAGACATAGCCAGCGGTGCCCGGGAGCTACTTCTGACAGCCACTTGGTTAGAAGAACTTTCGCAGCTGAGAGGCAAAACATTTTCAGGGGACATTCTGCCAGCTGTGTCATATCCTAAGCTCCATGCCATCGTATTTTCTCAAGAATGGGAAGATATGTACTTGCAAGGATCCCTCTAATGGACACCACTCAGTTATTATTAGGGAAAATCTGTCTTTGTTTCACTAATTTTTAAAAATATATATTTTATTGATTTTTTACAGAGAGGAAGGGAGAAAGAAAGTCAGAAACATTGATGAGAGAGAGACATCGATCAGCTGCCTCCTGCACGCCCCACAGTGGAGATGTGCCCGCAAGCAAGGTACATGCCCTTGACCGGAATTGAACCTGGGACCTTTCAGTCCACAAGCTGACTCTCTATCTACTGAGCCAAACAGGTCTTGGCTAATTATTTTTTAATCAGATCGTTAAAAAATGTTTTTACCAGAGAAGTGCATAACTTGACTTTCAAAAGTAAAGCCCCCTGAAGTCACTATTTTATCTCATGTATATTCCTGATGTTATTTATTTTCTTGCCTCTCTCACTGGCTTTTGGGACAGTTTTCCTTCCCCATTTCCTTAATATTTCCAACAACCACAGTATCTTTGGCATCTGATATATTTAGACTGTGGGAGATGAAGGTCCACAACTCCCTGCTTATTTTAAAACAAACCTATAAATCTAGGATGGTAAAATTTTTCATCTCTTTTCTTAACACTAATCAACCAGGACTGTCTCAGGAAAAAACAGTTACAAAAAAAATTCCAAAGCAGTCATGGTATACCGTGTTCATGGATATGAAGAATTAGCATTGTTATAATGTCCACACTACCCAAAGCAATCTATAGATTTAATGCAGTTCCTATGAAGATATCAGTTGCACATTTCACAAAACTAAAATATTCCAAAAATTTATATGAAAACAAAACAAAAAAACCCAAAGAGCAACAGAAATATTGAGAAAGAAGAACAAAGTTGGAGGAATCGTGCCAACTGATATAAAACTATAATACGAGGCTATGGTAATCAAAATTTCATGGTACTGGCATAAAAACAGACATATAGATCAATGGAACAGAATAGAGTGTCCAGAAATAAATGTGTGCCTTACTGATCAATTACTATTTGAAATGCATGCCTTATTGACCAATTACTATTTGAAATGCATGCCTTACTGATCAATTACTATTTGACAAAGGAGGCAAGTATGTATAATAGGATAAAGTAGCCTATACAATAAATGGTGTTAAGAAAAGTGGACAAACACATGCGAAAAATAATAGACCGCCTTCTTCCACCATACACAAGAATAAACTCAAAATTGATTAAATACTTAAATGTTAGACTAAAAACCATAAAACTCCTAGAAGAAAACAGGCAGCCAAATCTCAGACATTTTTCATGGCAATATTTTTTCCTGATATATCTCCTCAGGCAAGGAAAACAAATGAAAAAATAAACAACGGGAATATATCAAACTAAAAAGCTTTGCACAGCAAAGGAAACATCAACAAAATGAACAGACAATACACGGAATGGGAGAACATATTTGCCAGTGATAGATCTGATAATGGGTTAACGTTTTGATGGGTTAACATAAAAAATATAAATAAATTATACAACTCAGCAGCAAACACACAGACACACACACATATACACCCCCCAAATCCAATTAAAAAATGGGTAAATGGCCTGAATAGATGCTTGTATAAAGAAGACATTCAGATGGCCAATATATTTGAAAAGGTGCACTAATCATCAGAGAAATGCAAATTTAAACCGTAAAGCAATATCACCACACATCTGTTAAAATGACTATCATTAATAAATCAACGAACAAGTGTTGGGGAGGATGTGGGGAAAAGGGAACCCTCCTGTACTGTTGATGGGAACACAAATTGGTGCAGCCATTGTGGAAAGTAGAATGGAGTGACCTCAAAAAATTAAAAATTGAACTATCTCATGACCTCACTATTCCACTTGTAGGAATATATCTGAATAAAAATGAAACACCAACTCAAACACCCCTACGTTCGTTGCAGTTTTATTTACAATAACTAAGATTTGGAACCAGACCAGGTACTCATCAGTAGACCAGTGGGGAAAAAAAGTGGTGGTACATTTACACAATGGCGTATTATTAGTGAGGGAAAAAGAAGGAAATCTTACCCTTTATGACACCATGGATGGACTTGGCAGACATTATGCTCAGGGACATAAGTCAGTCAGAGAAAGATAAATAACACACAATTTCACTTATATGTGGAATCTGATTAACAAGATAAATAGATACAGAGAACAGACTGACAACTGTCAGAGGGGAGGGGTGTTAGGAGGTTGGGTAATAAAGATAAAGGGATTAATTAAGCAAAATATATCAAACAAAACAAACATAAAAATGACTAGTAGACACAGTGGAGTCGGTGTAGGTAAAAAGAGATATAGTTGGGATAAATGGTTATGGAAGGAGACTTAATTTAAGGTGGTGAACACACAATACAATATATACATGATGTGTTATAGAATTGTATACCAGAAACCTACTGAATTTTATTAAATGTCATCCCATTAATTCAATAAAAATTTTTTCAGAGATGCCAAAATGTCCACAGATATCAGATGGAAATGAGATTGTGTTTCATAAGGAATAATTGCCATTGTTCTGAGAGGAAGATCTGTTGTGTTCAATATTTGCTATTTCTGTTATTGAAAGAATTTTCCTGTGTAAAATAGGAAAATAATTGGATGAGGTGACTGGTGTGGGAGATCAAAATACCTATGAGGAAGAAACAAGAGTTGACGAAATGTTAAATAATATATATGTTTGGGTTTTCTGCAGAGGCAGATGGATCCTCAATCAAAATTTAGTTTTGAGGTCAATATTGATTCTCCACCCCCCCTTCTCTCTCTCTTTCTCTCCGCCCCCCATTTCTTTCTCTCTCTCTCTCTCTCTCTCTCTCTCTCTCTCTCTCTCTCTCTCTCTCTCTCTCTTTCACACACACACACACACACACACACACACACACACCTCAAAAGGGTATAAAAATTTATAATTACATAACTGAGATTTCTGGGAAGATTAGAGAAGGGTTCCCAAGTAAGTCCGAAGTGACCTGAGACAAAAAGAGGACAATGTTTTGGTTTTCACTGTCGATAGGGGATGAGGCTGGATTGAACAGTTCCAGAGGACAGGGACTTGCATGGTTTGAATTTTACACAAACATCAAAAAACTGATTCAGATTCCTCATCACAACATTCCTACTTCATAGAATGCAATTTAAAAAAAATGTTTTTAACTTATTTTTAGAGAGAAGGGAAGGGAGAGGGATAGAGAGAGAAACATCGATGATGAGAGACTGAAGCATCATCAACTGGCTGTCTTATACACACCCCCTACTGGGGATCAAGACCACAACCTGGGCATGTGCCCTGACCCGAAATCAAACCAGCAGCCTCTTGGTAAATCAGTAGATGCATAACCACTGGAGCACACCAGCCCAGCTGTAATTTTAAGTTGAAATAAAAAGAACCCAGTCTCAGAGGTCGCATAAAATGAGTTCAAATCTTGGCTTAACTGTTTGTAAGCTCGTGACCTGATGCAAGGTGATTATTGCTTCAAAACTGACTCTATCCCTTGGTAACTGGGGGCAGCACTAGGACCTGTCCAGGAGGACAGATGATTAGTGGGGATGCTGCAAACAAGTTTAAGAACTGGAATGTACACAGTGAGTGCCACACTAGCATTGAGTCACCATTGTACCTTGTATTTCGGGTCTGCTACAGCCCCTAGTCCCATTACTATTTCACCTGATGTTGCTCAACAGAAAAAGGTTCCAGATCTACCTCTCTTCTGTGTCTTTGTCTTTTTTTTTAATCGTTACTGTTGAAAATATTACATTGTTCCTCTTTTCCCTTCATTGACGTCTTCTAGCCTGCCTCTGTCCCCCACCCAGGGTCTTTGTCACCCTACTGTCTGTGTCCCCCGGTTATGCATACATGCATACAAGTTCATTGGTTGATCCCTTTCCATGTACCCATTCGCCCCTGCCTTGCCTCTGAGGTTTGACAGTCTGTCCCATGCTTCTATGTCTCTGGATCAGTTCCTTTTGTTCATTAGATTCCACATATGAGTGAGATCATGTGATACCTATCTTTCTCTGACTGGCTTCTGAGGTCCAAGAAGCATATGAAAAAATGCTCCAAGTCACTCAAATGCGTATCTGTCTTTAAATCTGCAGTTCAGGTTATTCAAAGGGGCTGAGTGTTCTTTCCTTTTGGCAATGTGGACCCCAGCATTTTCCCTTTTGGGGGAACCCTGACCGGCTGACGCCCGTCTTCTTAGGGAGTATCTTTTCACAGAGAGCGGGGCCATCTGCTGTGCACATGTGCTGTGGTTGCCCACCAGAGAAACCTACGTTTCGCTCTTTAGATTTGAATGAGACAAGCTCTGTTTTCGCACAGAACACACATGGACTCAAATTCCATGGTATTTTAGCAGATGGAAGAACTTGGTTTTCCAACTGCACACCCTAGAAGAAATTTGCCCAGACATAAGGACTTTCATCCCCCAAATCCAACGCTCAAATCTTCAACACTCAGATTTACTTTTAATCATTTAACCTCTCCTGTTTTATTTATTTCTAAAAATATGTTTTTAAAAAATCTTCACCCAAGGGTATGTTTATTGATTTGAAAGAGGAAGAGAGAGAGAGAGAGAGAGAGAGAGAGAGAGAGAGAGAGAGAGATCAATTGCCTCCCATACGTTCCCCAACTGGAGATAGAACCTGCAACCTAGGAATGTTTCCTGATCAGAATCTAACCAGAAACCTCTCTGTTGTAGGAAGGATGCTCTACCCAATGAGCCACCCAGCCAGGGCTCACTTGTTTTATGTTTAATTGTATGTAATCTCTCCTTTTTCCCCAAACATGTTCTCAAAGTCACATAATGAGGACTTAATTAAGGAAGTTTTCTCCTACTTTGAGTTTCCTAAAGCATTTTATCTCTACCTCTTCTAAGACAGGGATCCGTTTTCTGGTGTGTTATGTGTTTGCTGCATGGCTGATAATTCAGCTTTCTACATGATTAGCATCATCACTTGGTTATCTTTAAAACATAACTTTTTAGTCCTTGGAATTTTGGATCCAGTGGGTTTGGGATGGGGTTTGGGGCACAGTATTTTAACAAACACTCAAGGATCTTCCTGAAACATTGGTGAATTCTGCCTATAGCTTTTAATTTATGTGTGAGTTGTGTCTTCACTCGAACAGGCAAGGTAGTTTGTGCACAGTGGAAAAACTAATGTTGACGTAGTGTATTCTTAGGCTCAGTGGGATTTTCTGGAGTAAAATAATAATAACCGCAATGATAGTTATGATTCAGTACACACCTGCTGTGTATCCCACTCTTTTTTAATTTGTATTGAATTTATTGTATTTCCTTCTTCAGGCACAACACTAAATCTCAGTAATGCCCTGTATCGGAACGCGGATCTCCAGATTACGCGTGAAAATGAGGCTTTAGCTGGGCGTTGCAAGTGCTTCAGGATGCGCGGTTAAAAAGTCACCAGATCCATCTCTGTCTCCAGGTGTGGCCTGCCGGCCAATCGCTGTGATTTGGGAGGTGGGCCGGGCATATTTATCCACCTACCGCTGCTTGCCCTCCTTAACTTTCTCCTTGAATGAGCTACAAGGTCCTTAACTTCTCAGTGGCATAAATGTCTCTGATGCTCCCAGTTTAAAAATTGCAATGCACACATAAATAATTCAAGCAAACAACTTGAGATAGCAGAGTGCATTAGAGCTAAAATAACCCTCCCCTTTCCCACTAGTTTAGAAAACCATCATCATTTTCTAGAAATACTCTCTGGGCTTCGTGTGGTGCATGGTACATTGAATTTGTTAGCATTTTGCCAGCTCTGCCATTCAAAAGAGAAAAAAAAAATTCACTCTGGAATTGCTGCAAAATCAGCGTAAATGCAGATTTAATTGGCTTTGCCTCGCAAATAACCTTCCTCGTGCCAGTTTGATTGCAATGGGTAGAGAAGAGCCCGTCTTTGGCATCGGAGTACTGGTTGTTCCTGTTAACAGCATCCCTGGTCACATCCTCAGAGGTAATTTGCTTACAGGCTGAGGCCTGGCTGGGTTGTCTTTAAACCAAATGGCTTCATCTGCCAAAGGCTCATCTTGGTAAAGAGATGGATGGAAAGACTGGTAGAGCAATCTGCTTTTATGTCAGGACAACTCCTTCTCTCCCTTCGATGTTCCTGCCAATTACACTGCCATCTCTGCAGACCTCAGACACCCTAAAGCCTTCCCCACCTCTGGCCTTCACCCCAACTATTGCCTGTTTCAGGACATCCCTGTCCCCTCTGTTCATGTGGGTGACTTCCTCTTAGCCTGTATGTCTCCCTAAATGTCACCCATGTAAGAAGACCATTCCTTTCAACCTCTCCTTTGTTTCATTTGCTATAAACAGGGTAATAGATAAAAACAGGACATTCGCCGAGACAGGTTTGGCTCAGTGGATAGAGTGTCGGCCTGAGGACCAAAGGGTCCCAGGTTTGATTCCGGTCGGGGGCATTTGCCTTGCTTGTGGGCGCAACTCCAGTGGGGGGCGTGCAGGAGGCGGCTGATTGATGTCTTTCTCTCATCGATGTTTCTGACTTTCTGTCCCTCTCCCTTCTTCTCTGTAAAAAATCAATAAAATATCTTTAAAAAAGACACATACACACAAAAAAATAGGACACTGGCCAGACTCAGCTGGCAGGCATAGTCTGCTGACCCCCCCCCCCCCGCTTCATTATCCTGATTAGAATGTAGAGTTGGAACATTCGTTTTGTTTTATCCTGATTTATTATCATATGCTCATTAGAATAAAGGCTGCATGAGGACAGGAGTCATAGTGAACTTGTCACGGTAAGAGAATTTATTGAAAGAATGAATGAATTCAAAGTTTAGCTTGGTTTAAACACGTAGCCTGCGTAATTCTCCATATCCTGCCAACTGTGTCCTAAATACTTATTATACACGCCCACAGATTCCTGACATCATGGCATCTTTAGTTCCAACATTCATCACCCCCTTTACTGTCCCAGGACAAGAGTTATAGACCAGTCATCCATTCACTCTTTCATGTGGTATTCCATGCACAATAAATAATGAGCTGGGTACTGTGCGAGACACCAGGCCACTCCCTCATGGAGTCTGAAATCTGGTGATGTCTCAAAGTGGGTTTTCACTTTGAATTGTGTGGTTTGCACACTGCAGGGCTTTAACATGATTTCTTTTTAAGTCCCCGCTGTCAGATGTTTCCCGGTTTAATTGAGTGACCACACTGAGGTTCCCTCAGCTCCTCCCTCCCTTCTCCACGCCAGCCACTTCCTCCTCTAGGACACTGCTTTCAGGTCTTCCCCTCAGCATCTAGCTCTTTGGGTCAGAGTGGCTTCTCTGGTGGCCTCTTTCACTTGACCTTGACGTTCTGTGAACCAAAAGGGCTAGTCTGACATTCTTCTTTGTGTTGCCAGGACCAAGCACAATACCTCGGTTACAGTAAGTACCAAATACATGTTCGATGGATGAATTGGTTCTGACATCTTACCGAGAGATTTACGTAGTGCTAAGAATTTGTAAACTGAATTCAGAAGAATTTGATTACAGTACTAAAAAAAAATTCTGCTTAGAGCAGTATCAAATATACTTTTTTAAGAGTCAAATATGTGTGAGTTAAAATCCCAATATATTGATCAATTGAGCATGTTATTCTTTATTCATATAAACAGGTAAAACGGAATGATATTTGAAACCCAGTATTTTGACGGAAGTAAAAATACTGGGTTTCAAATACCATTGGACTGAAGTAAAAAGTGAAGACTTGACCATATGGAAAGCTGATTATTAGTAAGGGTAAAAGTATATAGTGATGCCTCTTGATAGAGTTGTCAATCTGACCAGGTGTCTTGTTCTCTGCTACACAAATGGGTGCTGTTGCTTTTATTTTAAACATACTGCATTTATAGAACCAGCTGCATGAGATCAAATTTTTCAGGAAGGTTTTTAATTTGCCTGTTTGAAGATTTTAGTTCTAAATCTGCCCAAGTATAAAGCTTTTAAAAGTCAAAATGATCCTTTAGAAAGCCACATAGCAATGTTTATATATAATGGCTTCTAAATATTTATATTACAAAGGTGCCACTTTTATACAAAACTAGAGGCCTGGTGCGCAAATTCATGCACAGGCGGGGTCCCTCTGTCTGGTCAGCGGTCGGGGCCAATCAGGGCCATCTCACCCAGTCCTGATCAGGCTGATCAGAGCCAATGGATGGGGAGGGATCATGTCAGGCCCCATCTCCCCAGTCCAGATCTGCCAGACCCCAGCAGCAAGCTAACCTACCAGTTGTAGTGTCTGCCCCCTGGTGGTCTGTGCGCGTCACAGCAGCTGGTCTAGTGGTCGATTTGGTCTCTCAGCTTGCCACGTGACAGACTTTTGCAAGTGAAATTGTGGGATTTCAGGGAAAGCATTGGTTGGTTTTTAAAGTGATAGAGGGGTTACAAATGCGAGGAGAGCCTTCTGAAATGCAAAGCTGCCGTATGTACTCACAGAATTGCCATGTATGCTCGCACAATTGTCATGTACACTCACGGAACTGTCACACATGCTGAACTGTAGAAAAGAATTTCACAAGTACAAATGCTGGGACACCAGTGGCAGGGCTAAAGTCTTGCTAACTTTCCTTTATCTATTTTCGCTGTTTCCAGAACATATGTTTCACAATCGTTTTATTAGCAAGTGGAGAAGTGGCACTGTCCAAAATCTGTGGTGTGATCACCGTGGTTGAATAGCAGGTTTTGTGTTACTCATGTTTATTTTATGCCTTCCAAAACCATCTGCTTCCTCGGTCGATGTCTTATTCAGATAATGAGGAACAGTAACAGTTGAGGTACATAACTCCACTGCAGTTTCAATGGCTCCTGACACTTGGGGCTTAGGGTTTCTATTTTTCTGAGTGTCCGAGGAAAAACTGAATAATATGGTCACTGTTTAGGACATGAGGCTTAGAAATAATTCATTCATTCCTTTGACACTAACTTTACTGAGTGTTTACTCTGCACTGGGTTCTGAACAAGCAAGCATACCTGTGGTTCCTGAGATGTGTAACGCATTATCTCTAACCTCAACCGTCTAGTCGGTGTGAACAGTGCCGTGTGATGAGGGATGAGGTAGAGTTAGGAGGACAGTGTGATGGCATCTGGAAGGCGAAAATATGCATTCTCAGAATGCACTGGAGTCATCAAGCATTTAATGGCAAATGTAAGAATAAAAATAGCTGTCAGAGCCTCGCTGGTGTGGCTCAGTGGGCTCCATCCCCAGCATGGGGCATGCAGGAGACAGCTGATCAGTGATTCTCTCTTATCATTGATGTTTCTCTCTCTCTCCCTCTCCCTTCCACTCTGATACCACTAAAAATATATTTTAAAAAATAGCTTTTGGAGTGCTGCTGACCACATCATCTACAGCAGTGGTTCTCAACCTTCCTAATGCATGGTCCTTTAAGACAGCTCTTCATGTTGTGGTGATCCCCAACGTAAAATTATTTCTGTTGCTACTTTATAACTGTAATTTTGCTACTGTTATGAACTGTAATGTAAATACCTGATACGCAGGATGTATTTTCGTTGTTACAAATTGAACATAATTAAAGCATAGGGGTTAATCACAAAAACAATATGCAAATATATATTGTGAAATATTTATTTCTAATTACAAATAAATGAAATTTTGTCTTGAATCGTGGTGTAGCATGCGTAACAATCTTCATATGACAAGAGTAAACTACATGGCTACACTTTGCTACACGGAGGAGCGGTGTGTTGGTTCCTAAGACCATGGGAAATATGTATTTTCCGATGGTCTTAGGCGACCCCTGTAAAAGGGTCATTTGACCCCCAAAGGGGTCGCGACCCACAGGTTGAGAACCGCTGATCTACAGGGACCATGTTGTCACCCCATTGTCTCTCAGCTCCCCTTGCCCTCTTCCACGGAATTTCATCCTTAGGATATCCATTCATTGTCTTCACCACTGCACCTCTCCCTTTGGGCCGCTCTCTCATTTTCCTCTATCCATACACACTCTCTTCATGTTTGCTTTCTCTGAACCTAACATGCATTTGCCTCGCCCATGTTAATAACAACAAAACTCACAAGCCTTTTCATTTAAGCCAGTATCCTAGTTGCTTCTGCCTCATCTCTTCCTTTTTAAAAAAATATATTTTATTGATTTTTTTATAGAGAAGAAGGGAGAGGGATACAGAGTTAGAAACATCGATGAGAGAGAAACATCCATCAGCTGCCTCCTGCACGCCCCCTACTGGGGATGTGCTTGCAACCAGGGTACATCATTGACCGGAATCGAACCTGGGACCTTTTAGTCCACAGGCCAACGCTCTATCCACTGAGCCAAACTGGTTTTGGCTCTTCTTTTCCTTTTGCTCACTCCTAGCTTCTTGAAAGCATGCTTGAAGACTTGATGTCTCTGCTTCCTTCCATGCCAATCATCTCCACATGGCTTGTGTCTTTCAATGCCCTCCCAGAACCCAGAGTCTATTCCTCAGTGCAGACACTCCTTCCCCTTGAACTCCTTGAATTTCTAGTTGGGCACAGGACTAATTTGGAATGTGAGGGCCACCATGCTCTAGAAAGGGCACTCAGAGTGCCATGCCCATCTGGACTGGGCAGTATTATTTAGAGCACTGGTTCTCAACCTGTGGGTCGCGACCCCTTTGGGGGTCGAACAACCCTTTCACAGGGGTCGCCTAAGACCATCGGAAAATGCAGATATTTACATCACGATGCATCACAGTAGCAAAATGTCATGGCTGGGGGTCACCACCACATGAGGAACTGTATGCAAGAGTCGCGGCCTTAGGAAGGTTGAGAACCACTGATCTAGAGGGATCTGGACATGTGATGACAATGTTGTCAGCCCCGCCTTTCGTGTGCAATACATTTCTGACCACAAAATCCCTCCTTGGAAAATGTGGGAGATTTTGAGCTATTTAGAGTCTATAATCCCCATTCACTGCCTGCATCTTGTATTTGTCATATCATACATTACCCTGGAGCACAAGCTATGCTTTTTCGCTTGAACTGTAACAGTACTTGTAACTCTAATAAAGAGAGCCCAGCACAGAACCAGGACACTGAAATAACCTATACTAGTTACAGACTATAGCTATCAATGAGAACACGAAAGAAAAAATGATGAACTCATTCCTTCCTATAAAATATCATTTATTTCATTTGGCTTTCAAGAAAACTGGGAACAAATAAGAGGAAAGTGACCATCGTGCATGCCCTCCTGACCAGAAAACTTGGTTTCATTTCTCACCACAGTTTGGAATTTCTGTTCTCAATGATACCTCCCCCGGTCCGATTTTCTTACTCTTGTGTTGTCTGACATTATTTTACTGCATGCCTTTTTTGTTATAACTCGCCTTCAGTCTTTGGGGGAATGTAAGACAACACACATGGAGGCATGATAACTAACTGTGACAGGTGGACAGTTTCATTCCTCTAGATTAGACAGGGACAGTGACTTCCTGCAGCATCCTCTGGGTAAGCATTGGTACGAGGAGTATCCTGGGGTGGGTGTGGTGCTCATATCAGAAGAAGCATAAGAACACAGAATGAAAATGGTCGTGAGGTTGAAATATTCATGGCCATACAGTGTACCTCGAGATACGAGTGCCCTAACATACGAGATTTTTGAGATACGAGCCGTCGAGCGAGCGATTTTTGCTTTGAAATAGGAGCAACATTTGAGATAGGAGTCATCGCGCAGATCGGCCGGCGGCACACGACCCACCAGTTTACCACAACTCGAGCGTCTCATAGTTTCCCACGCCTCAAGGTTACGGAACGAATTAAACTCGCATCTCGAGGTACCACTGTGTTTTTAACAGAGCAGCTCTGATGGAAAAACGAAGCATACTGGGGAGAAAATCAATAGCTTTCCATGCCATCATTCGTTCTCATTTCTCTCCCCGCTAGGCTGGAAGAGCATGCCTATTTATAGTGTGTGAAGTCCCACCGAGGGGCCTTCAACCGCAGCCGCTCAGAGGGCAGCACTGTGGCAGCACCTGAGCAAGGCTGCCCGCCCATGAACTGCAGCGGTCCCTCGTCGTGGTGAGAAAATCAGCAACCTAATTCCAGAGGGCCATGCACGCAACCATTCTTGAACTTCTCTAGGCAGAACTGAGCTAGAAACGGAAGGCCTAGTTCGCCCCCTGTTTCAGGCCAACGGTGGAGAAGGTGTGGAGAAGGCTGCAAAAGTCCGCATCCAACGGAAGTCCTCAGTTACAGCATGTACAGTTACTTGGCACCGTGATTCATCTGAAATCATTATTTTTTTAAATATATTTTATTGTTTTTTTTACAGAGAGGAAGGGAGAGAGATAGAAAGTCAGAAACATCGATGAGAGAGAGACATCGATCAGCCGCCTCCTGCACACCCCACAGTGAAGATGTGCCCACAAGCAAGGTACATGCCCCCAACTGGAATCGAACCTGGGACCTTTCAGTCCGCAAGCCAATGCTCTATCCATTGAGCTAAACTGGTTTCTGCTGAAATCATTATTTATCCTTAGCTGCCTGCGTATGCATTCGACCAGTCAGGAACTCAGATAAAGGAGCGCTATTAGCACCATCAATTATTCCTCACAAATTCCTGCACTTTTTATTTTAACAGGGTCACTGGCCATGGGGATGTTTCCCTAGGAAGCGGCCCACGGACTGAAGAAGAGGTCTAATGAGGAAGGAGCGCGGCGATTTTGCACTTGTGAACAGGAAAGAGAAGATGAAGGCTCTTCTCGACATGAGAAGATCATGTAAAGAGAAGGAGGTGTTTCCTGGATGTGGTGCTTGGGAGGCAGAAAGGAGAAACCAATGACAGAATCGTGAAAACACGGATTTCACATCAGTGAAGGAGGATGACCTCTACGCCATGCGACAGGCAGGCATTGAAATCACCATCCTTGATGGGTGACCTCGAACCAGGGATGTCAGAGAGCAATTCCCACCTCCGTTCCATAATTGCAGACATCAGTGAAACCGGGCCAGGGGTCGGCCTTGCTCCTGATGCCTAGAACATTCTCCCCTTGATTGTCCTGGAGGTTAGAATTATTTAATAACCCGAAAGGTCAAATATCAGTTCTATCAGAAGGCCGCCTTTGCTTCCTCAGACACAGAAGGAGCGATGCTGTCCTTTGTTTGAATGGGACTGCCCATAGCTGGGTTTTAATTGGCTCCGAATGTAAACTGAAACTAAAGCCCAGCCTACTGCTGGTGGCTCTAATTAAGGAATTATCCAAAACCACAGCTTGCCAGAACCTTCCACTGGTCCACTGAACAAGCTGGTAACGGAACGGAAGGCTGGCTCTGGAGCTAAGGGGATGGGTCGCATTTCCTGTGCTTTTTGGCCATGTGAGAAAAACATTCACCCACCTTACAGCAACTAACTGTATTTTCTTTTTCTTTTTTAATATATTTTATTGATTTTTCACAGAGAAGGGAGAGAGATAGAAAGTCAGAAACATCAATGAGAGAGAGACATCGATCAGCCGCCTCCTGCACGCCCCAGAGTGGAGATGTGCCTGCAAGCAAGGTACATGCCCCTGACCGGAGTCGAACCTGGGACCTTTCAGTCCGCAGGCCGACGCTCTATCCACTGAGCCAAACCAGTCTCGGCAACTAACGGTATTTTCACAACATGTTCTAGACATTGTACATTCTGTGCTTTTAAGTTGGAGACAATATAGTCTGATCCTCCTCCTTAGGGACTTACTATACTTGAGGGAGGGTCCTGTGGGCAAACACAAAATTTCTGCAAAAAAAATTTTTAGGTGCCAAAACGGTAAATGGAGAATAGGCAATGCCTTTACCTTCTTGCATCTCAGTTATCCCTTCTGCAAACTGAGAGTGTAGATCCTTTAAGAACCCTTGCCAGGCCTGACGTGTGAGGAGGACTTCTCCATCAGCTACCTGGGGCGACCCCGTGCCCTCTCCTGGAGAGGCAGGCTCCTTCAGACCCAGAGAAATCCCCCTGCTGCCTCCAGCACCTGCTAGAACACCACCTCTCCCCGGGCAGCGCCAGCGAACTGTGTGTGCCCAGCGGTAAACATCTCACCCCAACAGTTGACTTGGGTCTGCCTTTTCAACAATCGCGACAGATGGCTGACACTTGAGCAGAATGTATAATTAGCATCGCAACCCAGCACCTCATCCTTATTTGTTCCTTCTCCGAGGGGAGAAGCTGGGCCTTATGCCACCGGGTCTAATCTGTGAGTTTCATCAGAAGCCGCGCCATAGAAGTTCCAGGAAGAGATGAGTGGTGGGAGGATTCCTAATCTCGGCCCTTTGGGGACATTTAAAAAAAAAAAGGCAGGAGCGGGTGGAGAGAGGAGTTTCCGTGCTTTTTAAAAACTCGTGTGTCGTGCTTGCTTCAGCAGCGCGTATACTAAGACTGGGGCAGCATAGAGGAAAGGAGCATGGCCCCTGTGCCAGGATGCCATGCCATGCAAATTCGTTCAGCGTTCCACACTCTTTGGCCATTGCAGCGTTATTTACAGCGGCTGAGATCTACAAACAGCCCAAGTGTCCAGCAGTCAGATGAGTTGATAAAAAAGCTGTGGTTCATGAACACAGTGGAATACTACACGGCTATAAAAAAAAAAGAAGGAAACCTTACCTTTTGTGACAATGTGGATGGGCCTGGAGATTATTATGCTAAATAAGATAAGCCAGTCAGAGAAGGACAGATTACCATGTGATCACAGATATATGTGCAACCTAATGAACAGAATAAACTGATGACAAAATAGAAACAGATACATCCGTACATGGAACAGACTGACAGCTATCAGAAGGGAGGGGGGGTTATGGAGGAATGGAGAAAAGAAAGTGAAAAGATTAATAAGAAAAAATATATATATATATATTTATATGTGTATGTATACTTATATATATGTATTTATATGTATATTTATATATATGTGAATACACACACATACACACACACACACACACACATATACATACACACCATACATAGAGCTTGACATGTAGCAGACACTCAAAAAACCATCAGTTTTTTCAATATAGATTAATTTAGGTAAAACTAAATGACATCACTTCCTACTTTTTTGTCACTGTTTATGTGAATCAAGTTACCACCTTGCAACAATCCACTCAACCAATAACTTTCCCAAACCCACATTTCAGGAAGGGATCTTCCATTAGTGTTTCCCTGACTCCTTATGGCATCTCCTCTGCAAACTTTTTCTTCGTGCTCTTAACCATGGCAGCTCCTATATTGGCATAAACTCCTGAAAGCCAAGAACCAACCGTTCTTACTTCCCATGTGAACCTATTCCAGATCCCACTCCCTTCTCTGACTCAAGAAATCTTACACCTAATATGCCCCTCCCGACCAAGTGTCAGGAGCTATTCTCGGCACTGGCAGTACTGTGGGGAAGAAAACAGACATGCAACCTAAGACAAATACATGGAGTGAGGTGGAATGTCTCTCTTTAGTCCACATGTTTGACTCAGGTTCATAACTCCATGGCTGGTTTGTCATATCCATCTTCATTTAGTTTATCTTTGTGCTCCTCTTTATTGGGTACAGACTCTGTATCAGACTCACTATGTACTGAAGTACAATCCTATATAATAAAAGGCTAATATGCAAATTGACTGAATAGCAGAACAACGGGTTACATGCTCAACTCAGGAGCTGCCCCCTGGTGGTCACTGCATTTCCACGGGGGGAGTGCAGGTCAGCCAGAAGCTGGGCTGACTGATGGCTGGCAAGTGCATCTTTACATTCGTGGCAGCGCGAAGGATGTAAGGATGTCCGTCAGCTGGACACCCCACCCCCAAGGGCTCCCAGACTGCAAAGCATGGAGGCAGGGCTGAGGGGACCCTCCGTTCCAGTGCAGGAATGGCATGCACCGGGCCTCTAGCGATAAATAAAACAAAATATTTGCCTTTGTGTATCCCATGTATTAATAATGGAGAATGATCAAATGTGTAAGACATAGAGGCAACATCCCAGGACAGACACCTTCCCTGTGTTTGCCCGCTTTCTAGCTTAATTAAATAACCCTCCTACACACATATTGATGGCTTATAAATCATTCTATACACTGCTGCCTGTTTTATTTTGAAGTGGCTTTAAATATGCATATACGTGGGTGAACAAAGCTCACAGACGGATGTGACCTGCCTCCCTTCCAGCGACATCAAAGGGACCCGCAGCCCCTGGCGGCTTCCGCCCGCTCATCCCAGTCAGCACCCTCTCTGGAGGCAGCCGCCGCTCGGATGCCTCTCCGTACGCTGCTTTTGCCTGCTCTTGCACTTTATACAATTTGCATTATGCAGGATGTAGTCTTTCTTGACTGGCTTCTTCCACACACAACATAAATATTTTATTCTGCATGAAAATGCAAGCTTACAAAATCAGGCTTAATCACCTTTCTTTAACTCCCAATACGCCCCCTGAACCGCTGTGGAAACTGAGGCCCAGATCCAAGCCTGACGTTACAGAGTCTGGGAGTAGCAAAGGCAGACCTGGCTCTTTAAAAAAAAAAAATAAATAAAAAGCAAAAATAAAAATAAAAAAAAAATACAAAAGCATGACAATGTTCTCTTTGGAAAAAAAAATTCCATGTATCCACATAATACAAAGCTTGCGTGTCTTCCCGGAGTCCACTCTGCGGATGTTTGCCACCGTGTTTCAGAGTTTCTCAGCATTTTTTTTTCAAGTGTATGTCTGAAATGAAGTGGCATGCAAAAGTTTTCTGTGCTGGGGAATATTGTGTTACATTTTCCATTAGAGGAACATCAGAGAGAAACATCTGGCCAGCAAATTCCCAGGGTGGAGAGAGGGAGAAATACTGGAAATGCATGCAATTCCATGGACAAGTAACAAAGGATTCTTAAAGCATGGATGCCAACACATCGCATCAGAAAAAAGGGAAATAAAGAGCATTTTTGTCCCAGGATTTTTTTTTTTTAAAGACAAATGTCCTCAAAGATTCTAGATGTTTTAAATGGTATTCCAAGTTGGAAAAAAAAGCGCCTTCCAGTTCTGTTGGACAATTTCTTTAGGCAAGAAAGATTAGATTTCTTTACAGCCGCATCTTTAATCGCCCTGACCTGGATTGTTCTGATTTCCATAAATAAAATAACCAAGACCCAGGAAAGAGAAGTGAATTCGTCTTCCAAGGTCACCCTGACAGTGATCAGCACCAAGAGAACGCAACTTTCTGACACGATCATTCTCCCATGCCTTCCCTCACACAATAACCTACGGTGATATATTGAACGGCCGTAAATTTCCAATGACAGAGAGTCAATAGTTAAAGGAACACACAGGTAAAATAAAGTGCTCTTCCAAAACATCCAGGGACTGTAACTACCCAGAGACCTCTTCTGCGATACAGACACCAGCTTCTTGCTTGTTGGAGGGAACTAAATGTCACCACTGGGGAGATGCTTTCTTGCAGATGGAGGACAAAAGATTTACCTCCAAGCGAGTCCTTCTCTGTGTCTTTCTGACCTGATGCTCTCATTGTTCTCAGCTTAACTCTGAGCACCTGGAAGTTCATTATGGGGGAACTTTAGGCAGCCATAAACGGAGATCCATTTCTTCTTTACTAGCTTTATGTTTTCATGCCTGGGGCAAGTTTCCTGATCACACAGCAGATGTGAATAAAGGTTGCAGGAAGGAATGGCTGCATTCCCGGCTCGTGTAAGTGGAAAATCACTTCTACTTGTGGACATGGGACATCGCGAAGTTAATTTTGAATCCTAAACCCTTCATCCAGAAAACCCCTAGTTAATAAGTGTGTGTGTGTGTGTGTGTGTGTGTGTGTGTGTGTGTGTGTGTGTGAATTGCTCATATTTAA
>PVJN01007092.1:23063-71908 GCA_004026805.1 Lasiurus borealis | reverse complement strand
ACCTGCTACCTGTCAGTTTGCCCTTCACCCATCTCTCTTCTCCTCTTTTCTTCTCTCCTCTTCCCTCCCCTCCCCTCTTCCTTTCCCTCCATTCCCCTCCTCCCCTCTCCCCTCTCTTCCTTCCCTCTCCCCTTCCCTCTTCCTTTTCTCTTTTCCTCTCCTCCCCCTTGCTTCCCCTCCCTTCCCCCTCCCCTCCCCTCCTCTCCTCTCCTTCCCCTTTCCCTATCCTTTCCTTTTCTTCCTTTTGCCCATCCATTCATCTTCTCCCCCTCCCATCTACCCACCACCACTCACCCAGCACCCTCCCACCCATCTACCATCCACTATTCACCCCCACCCTCCATCCCTCCGCCCACCCAAACGTCATGTTCACCCTTGCCCCTAGCCATCTATGCACCCGCCCTCCCCCTCTCCTCCTTAGCCCCTCCTCTTTGTCACGCCTCCTCCTGTCCACACGAATCCATTCCTCTCCCACGGGAACCTAGAGCCTGTGTAATGCTCTCACGGCCCCATCACTCCCTGCTCCCCTGCGCTGGTCTGTGCTCCCCCGGAGTCCCCTCCTCAGCTCTATTGCCAAAGCCATGCCCAGCCTCAGGCTTTATTCGGAGCATCCATTTCAGCAAGTGCAGCGCAGTAAAAACAGGAGACTGTAGCCGCAGACCTAAGTGCTGTAATTCTGGCTTGGCCGGTCGCTGGCGGCTGGACTGTGGGAACCACTCACTCAGCTCGAGGCTGGGTTTCTTCATTCGTAAAAGGGTGGGTGATGCCCACTCTGTGAAGCAGGGGAAGGGTTAAATCAGAGGACCTCTCAGGTGCCCAGCAACAGACATGGCACCCAGGGGGCTTCTCCACAGATGCCCACTCCTCTAGGAGGGAATGCAGAGCTAATTAAGGATCCTCCCGACTCCCGAGGTGCGTACAATGAGAGGGCTAGCTGGCACAGCCCCGCTCCCCGAGGCGGACTCCCTGCTTCTCTTCTCTGCCTTTCCTGGCCTCCCTCTAACCATGGAGACCCCCTCCCGCCCGGAGGTGTGGAAAGCAGAGACACAGGGTGGGCGGTGTGGACGGCAGGGTCTGGTTACATCAGCTTCATCTCAGCAGGTCCAGGATGAATCCGTGGGCATCGTGCCAGCTCATCATTAGAGACAAGGGCTGGCGCTGACATGCATGGCAATGACTCCGGAAGGCGGAGGGGTGATAGTTCCAGAGGGAGCCGCGTGTCGGCGGGAAAGCCACGAACCTGAGCCCTGTGGTCGTGGAGGCCTCTGTGAGACGAGCTGGACCCCACAGGGAACGTGTCCCGCATTTTCCCTCCCACGGGACGCTTCCTCAGAGAGGTTTGGGAAGCCTGAAGTTGCATCTCTCTCTCTCTCTCTCTCTCTCTCTCTCTCTCTCTCTCTCTCTCTCTCTCTCTGTGTGTGTGTTTAAAATATTTTATTGATTTCAGAAGGGAAGGGAGAGAGGGAGAGAATCATTGATCAGCTACCTCCTGCACTCCCCCTACTGGGGATTCTGGGGATCGAGTCCACACTTGGGCATGTGCCTCAACCAGGAATCAAACCATGACCTCCTGGTTCATAGATCAATGCTCAACCACTGAGCTACACTGGCTGGGCCACGCTAGTGCTGTGTTTTTGTTTTTTGTTTGTTTGTTTTTGAAGTGAGATGTCTTTTTTGAGTGAAGCTGGCTTTCTCTTCATTATCTAGAGGTGTAGTGGAGAATCATAAAACCATTCTGTCTTATCTGTGTCCATATCCTAGGTTGTAATCCAGCCATAGTGTGCTGGTAAATGTTTTATGTGCTGGTAAATGTTTTATTCTGGGTCATTCTTACAGAAACAAGACCTGGTTCACAGCATTTGCCAATTTCTCTGGTGTAAATACTCCCCCCGCCCTATGGCTGATTCCAAGCTACCAATGTGACAGCATTGAATGTGGAGCTGGGAAGAGATGCGGGGGACACCATCAGAGTATTTTCATCATAAAGACACCAGAAACATGAATAACGTTAAGAGCATCGCTGGCACGAGGCAGTAAAATAATTATGAAGTGAGAAATTTGGGTTGTTTGTTATCTTTGTTTTTAGAGTAATTTATTGAATGGTAAGTTCGTATACATTTTAATTTTATTTTTAGTAATGGCTGTGTTAACAACTGACTCATGACCTTCCTGAAAATGTAGCAGTGGCTCTCAGGAGCCGTCGTGTTCTGGCCCCACTGTTTCAGCCCAGATGAATCTGTTTTCCCCAGCACTCTGCACTCTAAGGGGTGGGAGAGCGCCATGCCACGTATGGAGAAGTGTCAAACCTTGGCCGTGAACTCTCGCTGGGGTCCTCTCCAGGGTCAGTAATCTACGGGGTTGACCCGGTGCCATGTTCATGAAGGACAGATGGGGGACTGTTATTTTCTGCATCATTCACTTGAGAGGCAGGGGATGGAACAGGCTGTGGCTCCGCTAGACCTGGATTTAAAATCAGGTTTTACCATTTAATAGCAATGTGACTTTGAGCCTCTTGAGTATATTAAATTGTTTATTAATTCAACAAATACTTATTGAGCATCTAATAGACGCCAGGAACTAGGAATAGAGCAGTAAACAATCAGACAAAAATCCCTCTGTGCTTACAGTTTATATTCTCTTAAAAAAAAAAAAATATATATATATATATATATATATATATATATATATATATTATTGATTTCAGAGAGGAAGGGAGAGGAATAGGGAGATAAAAACATCAATGATGACAGTGAATCATTGACTGGCTGCCTCCTGCACACCCCCTACTGGGGATCGAGTCCACAACCTTGACCGGAATGGAACCCGGGACCCTTGAATATGCTCTATCCACTGAGCCAAACCGACTAGGGCTATAGTTTATACAGTGGTACCTCGATATACGAGTTTAATTCGTTCTGTAACCTTGAGGCATGGGAAACTATGAGACGCTCGAGTCGTGGTAAACTGGTGGGTCGTGTGCAGCCGGCCGATCGGAGAGATTAATCCTATCTCAAATGTTGCTCATATTTCAAAGCAAAAATTGCTCACTCGATGGCTCGTATCTCAAAAATCTCGTATGTTAGGGCACTGTATTCTTACTGGACATAGTATTCAATTGTCTGCCACACACTAGATACATAGATTTTATTACTTATATACTATGGATATTATTTAGATTTATTATTTAGATACTAGAGACTCAGTGCACAAAATTTGTGTATGGGAGAAAGGGGTGTCCCTCACTCTGGCTTGTGCCCTCTCATAATCCAGTATCCCGTGGTGGTTGTCTGACTGCCAGTTTAGGCCCAATTCGGGATGCTGCATGCACCAGTGAGCATACTTTTCCCACAGGTGAAAGGCATCTTGCTGTTTTATGAGCAGCTACATTTTTTTTTTGCCTATTATAAAAAGTAGTACATAACATGATCCTTCTGAGGCAGCAGTACCGTTTTCCCCATCTGATGGGTGGAGAAACTGAAGCAGAGAGGAGTTAAGTGATTGGCTTTGTCACACAGTTTTAAGTGTCAGAATCAGGGCTGACCACAGAATGTGCAAGCCAGAGTCCATGCATGTCATTGCTGCATCATCCTGTTTTTTCAGTGTTAGAGTAGCCTTGCCAGGTTTTAATTTTTAAATCTAAGAGACTGTTCCCAAAATATGGGGTAGGATCCCTAGGCCTGGTTGGTGATCAAGGCCCATCTGTGGGGCTACTGGTGGGTGGTGTGATTGCTGGCACCTGCCTTGGCTGGTAGCCTGGGACTGCCCACTGGCCAGCCCTTGTCACTGCTGGTCACCTTCCTCTGGGGATGGGGAGGCGCACATCATAGCAGCCAGTAGTTCTGCTGTTCAATCAATTTGCATATAGGGTTTTATTATATAGGATTGCTGTTCCCTCCAACCGCAAAGTTTGGATGAAGTGACAGTGGGTGGAATTCTGCTTTTGTTTTTTCAAAACAAGGACCTATTGATACCAAAAGCACAACATTCTCTTCCAAAGGGGTTTGACATTTGTAGAAAAATACAATTGACTCCCTGCTCTGGTGCGGTATGTCTTACCTGGATTTCACATCATCTGTTCATTAATCATCCATTGATCCATCCACCCATCTGTCTATCCAGGAGGGATGTATCTCCAATTCCAATATTCCCTTCCAGGTGCAGGTAGCTCAATTAGTGTAAATCTTGTCCTCTCCCCATTGGGTTCCCGGGGAGGTAGAGTGATGTATCTGATCAGTGGATTTGGCTCATGGGGTGTAGTCCTTCCTTGGGAAGTAGCAATAATTCCCACATCCTCGGAGACCCTCACTTCCCAATATGGCAGCCACACACCACATGGGCTATTAGCATTTGAAACGTGGCCACTCTGAATTGAGACGTGCTCTTGATGGAAAACATACTCTGGAATTTGAAGAGTTAGTATGAAAAGAAAAGAATACAAAATATCTCAAAAAATTTTAAATTATGTATATCGTATTTTGGAAATAGTGGGTTGATAAAATACATTATTAAATGAATCTCAGTTGTTTCTTTTTATTTTAAAACTAGAGGCCCGATGCACAAAATTTATGCACTGGTGGCGGGGGGGTAGGGGGGACGGTGCAGATGGTCCCTCAGCCTGGCCTGTCCCTTCTCACAGTCCAGCACCCCTTGTTCCTTACCGCCCGCTAGCTGTTCCTCACCACTTGGCTTGCTGCTCCTTAGTGCTGCGGAGGTGGGAGAGGCTCCTGCCATCACCGCTGCACTTGCCAGCCCTGAGTCCAGCTTCTGGCTGAGTGGTTCTCCCACTGTGGGAGCACACTGACCACCAGGGGGCAGCTTTTATATTGAGCATCTTCCCCCTGGTGGTCAGTGCGCATCATAGTGACTGGTTGTTCTGATTGTTCTGCTGTAATGGTCGTTTAGGCTTTTATGATATAGATACTAGCGGCCTGGTGCATGAAATTTGTGCACCTTAAGAGGGAATTAATTAGAGGAAATATTTTAATATTGCTATTTGCCCTTTCTCTATAATAGAAGTGTCAGAGATGAAAATCTCCCTCCTCTCAGAGTCTGGGGCATGCTGCCAAACCCAGAGTCAAGTCCCCGCCCACCTGCGTGCACCTTGAAATTGTGTGAGACCCAGACCCAGCTGGCCCCACCCCTATCAAGCCCAGCAGGGCGAGGGGTGCAGCCTCAGATCCCCATCAAGCCCCGCCAGGTGGGGGAGGGGTGCAGCCGCAGGTCCCCCAGCCTGGTGCCAGGGCAGGATGGGCACAGCCTCAGGTCCTGTGGGGGTGCAGGCATGGCCTCAGGTCCCCTGGCACCAGGGCCCTATGACCATTTGCATATTAGCTCTTTATTGTATAGGCCGGCTACTAAATTGAGGATTGTGTTTGTGCTTTGTGTTATACCTATCTCTATTGGACAGTGCTAGGCGGGCTGTGGGTTTTGCACCTGTGATGGGGGCTGGGAGGGGGCTGGCCTGACTCACCCAGGGTTTCTGTGACAAGGTGGGCTGGTCTGCTTCATTCCGGGGCTCATCAAACAGGCCCATTTGGCTTTCACACCGAGCTGTGTTCTGTCCGACAAATGAGCCGTTCTCTGCCAAAGGTGACACGTGGGCCTCTGTCTGCTGCTCCCTGGTCTTCCTTCCCACTGTGTTCAGAACTTGGGTGGAGAAGAGAGCTATTTTGGGCCTCGTTAAGGACCCCTTGCCATTCATCCGCACAGTATGTGCCAGGCGTCACCGTGGGCCAGGCCCCCTGCTGGGTACTGAGCCTAAAACAGACCAACAATTTGACATCTCGTCTGGCCTCAAAACGGGACCGAGGCTCACCATGCTGGACAGATTCAGATCCCAAACTCCGCTTCTGATCTCAGGGAGCTGCCTGCATTTCTGGATGGACACCGTGGGCCTTCCTTCCCGGGGCCCTCGAACCCCGATTAAACACCCCTCTTTAGAGCGGGGTCTTTCAACGCCAGGACAATGGACATTGTGGGTTGGATAAGGCTTTAGTGGAGGGCCGTGGAGTGCATGGTAGAATGTTTTAGCAGCATCCCTGGTTCATTCCATGGCAGGAGCATGCCCTGGCAATTCCTGACCACCAACAATGCCCCGGGCATTGCCAAATGTCCCCTGAGGGTAAAATCACCAGCTGAGAAGCACCGGGCTGGAGAGGCTGCAGCTGGCTGGACTCTGACACGGACACTGTGGGATCGTCCTCTTTCCAAATGGCCTCAGACCACGCCCCATTCACCCTGGGCCCCCAGAGTCTGGCCTGGTCCCTCCTTGTCCCACCGGGCACAGGACAGCTTTGTTGCATGAAACTGAAGAAAAAGAGAGGGGGGTCCTTGGTTTCCCCCTGCCCTTTGGCATGCAAAGCCCACTTTCGGGACCCAGGCCTGCATTTCCCACCGGGTCCTGAAAGGCATGCTGTCCTTCATCATTTTAACCTCGCCCTGTGCCAAGACACCTCTCGCATTTTTCCGGGAGAGATGACTGCTGCAGAGCGAGCGAGGAAAAATGTTTCTCAAGAGCCTCGATCCGCCTGTTCGCGGTGTGCTGGCCTCTGTCTCCCTCTCCCGTCGCCAGCAGCTGCAAGTCTGCAGGACGCACGTGGGTGGCATGCGGACAGCCTGCCCATTGCCCTCCGACCTCTCCTCCTGGCCCCGGGGCGCGTCTGCCTCCTTCAGCACAGACCCAGAATCAGGGACGTTCAGGGCCTCCTGGCTGAGGCAGGAGCTGGGCAAGAGCTGGCTGGCGGTTGAGTGAAGGAAAATACAGGGGGGCCGCAGAGGGGACAAGCTGGGGTCAGAGCTGCTTTGCACCCCAGATTCCGCACTATGTGATCCTACTCCGGGGCTTTCTACTTCTCTAGACCCCACTGTCTCGTTGGGGAAGTGGGAATGTGGGTTGATCGGCTCGGAGATCCTTCCTGCACTGACATTTGAGGGTTATTTTTAGTCCACGCGGCTGGCACTGGCGCTGCTCGTGTGCCTTTGTCCCTGAGAATTCACTTTCTATTGCACAGCGACCGGG
Organism: Lasiurus borealis; assembly: GCA_004026805.1. Taxonomy (NCBI): domain Eukaryota; kingdom Metazoa; phylum Chordata; class Mammalia; order Chiroptera; family Vespertilionidae; genus Lasiurus; species Lasiurus borealis. The sequence goes on along the minus strand of PVJN01007092.1, from coordinate 64,890 downwards.
ACAGACATTTCCAGCTCAGCCTGAATGTCTGCATTTTGAGGTTTTCACTCCAGGCTGCTGCTCTTGCCTGCGCCCTCTCAGTTTTAATTCCCAGGCTCAGCGAAGACCTGAGCGATGGTCGTTATTTAGCAATGGAGCATCTTATTTCACCCTCATTTGGCCTCCCCATGCCTCAGTTTCCCCCAATGCACAAAGGACATAAGAGGTAGTTCCCACCCTACAGAGTAGGAGGAGTCATTATCATTTCCCCTTTGTCGATGAGGCCACCGAAGTAGAGAGAGGCACACGCCTCGCCCCAGGTGACACAACAGCAAAGGGGAGAGTGGGCAGTAAGCCCAGGTGTGCTGGGGCCAGGGTTTAGCTTCCTACCCATCTGGGGACACAGTCCTGCAAATGGGAGAACATTCTTTCCCAGACCCCTGGGAGGAGCTAATTGTGGATTTGCCCCGAGGGCACATGTGTGTGCAAGCCTGTAGCAGGCGGTCCCCGGGCGGGCATGTCAGTGTGCTCCTGCGCACGGAAGTCCTCCCGAGTTCACTCACCACAGGTTGGTTGAGCAGCTAGGCTGTGTTGGGCACCATATGGGCACAAAAGCATGGCCTGGTGGGCTGAGAGTCTAGCAGGAGGAGGCACTCACAGTAATGCATGCGTTCCAGAGCAGGCGAAGGTGAGCGGTCCAGGAGTGGGGGATGAACAGAGTAAAGACCAGTGGTGAGGAACAGGGGAGGCTGTTGTAAATACGGATGGCAGCGTAGGTCCAACCAAGGAGTGTTACTTTTGCAAACACCTGGAGGTCGTTAGCAAAGACTGTGTGGAGCCGAAACGGATTTGGCTCAGTGAATAGAGCGTCGGCCTGTGGACTGAAAGGTCCCAGGTTCGATTCCGGTCAAGGGCATGCACCTTGGTTGCGGGCACATCTCCAGTAGTGGGCGTGCAGGAGGCAGCTGATCGATGTCTCTTTCTCATTGATGTTTCTAACTCTCTATCCCTCTCCCTTCCTCTCTGTAAAAAATCAATAAAATATATATATATATATATAAAAAAAGACTGCGTGGATATTTGGGAGAAGCATGGTCCAGGCAGAGGGAACAGTGCAGGCAAAGGCCCGAGGCAGGCATGTGCTTGGTATGTTGAGAGAAGAGCGAGGAGATCAGTGTGGCTGGAGTAGAACGAGCCTGAGTTTCAGAGCTCAGAGGAGCAATGAGAGCGAGACTGGCAGGGCTCTGTGGCTCAGGGCAGGAACCGGGCCTGGGCTCCGAAGGAGGTGGGAGCCACGGAGGGTGCTGCACCTTCGGAGCAGCCCACCCAGGGGCCCATCTCAGACACAGGAGCTGCAGGGCTCCTCCCCGTGGAGAGGTTTGGTCCAGGGGTGGGGGACACCCTTCGTCACCTCTCCAGGAAGCCCCAGAAGCATCTGGAACCCAGCACTCAAGCCCAAACCTCTGCTTGCCGGCGTCCAGCTGCCCAGCCCGAGCTTCCTGGACACGCAGCTCCTGGAGACAGAGTCTCCCCGACTCCCACCCCTCCCCACCCCCGCCACCAGCCTGCAGCTTTTCATCTCCTGCTTTGTCCCCCGGGCAATTATTTATTATTTCCTTCTCCAAAGTGTTTCTGAGACACGGCGCTGGTGAAAGATGCCACACTGAATGAAGGGGGACGGCATCATCATTTACCCTGGCTGCGGCTGAAATATGTGACCGACAACACATTACTGTCCAATTCCGCTGCTCTGCGCTTTGAGGGGGGGGCAGGGACGCCCCCACTCGGGCTCCTCTGAGCTCTTTGCGGAATTGAATGAAGTGTGTTTGGCGGCCGTGGTGCTGAATGGAACGCAACGCGGAGCCACAGGGTGAGGGACCGTCGCTGAACACAGACAAGAGGGCCTGCTGCTGCCCCGCCTCCCCCACCTGACCGGGAGGGCCTGCAGGGCAGGGGTCTGACTCCCCTCCTTGGAGTCTCCCATGGTGCCTTGCTCAGGATGCTCAGTGTGGTGTTGTGGTTGAATGCATCTCCGGAGTCAGGCTGGCCTGGTTTCAATCCTCGCCCTACCTCTTGGAAGCTACATCGCCTTGGGCCAGACCCTGGAGCCCCGGTCTCTGTACCTCTGTCATGTTGTCTACCAAAAACTTGACTCTAAGGCAGTGGTTCTCAACCTTCCTAAGGCCGCGACCCTTGCATGCAGTTCCTCATGGGGTGGTGACCCCAACCATGAAATGTTGCTACTGTGATGCATCGTGATGTAAATATCTGCATTTTCTGATGTGAAAGGGTCGTTTGACTCCCAAAGGGGTCTCGACCCACATGTTGAGAACCGCTGCTCTAAGGAGTCCCATGAGATCATGTGCATTCGTGAGCTATGGCTGTGTAACAAATGATCCCGAAAGTGAGCAGTTTAGAACAACAAACCGTTATTCTGTCACACAGTTTCTGACGGCAGGGGATCTGGGAGCAGCTTAGTTGGGTGATACTGGCTCAAGGTCCCTCCTGAGGTTTCTTTGAGTCACAATGCCAGCCGGGCCTGTGGTCATCTGCAGGTCCACCTGGGGCTGGAGGACCTGCTTCCGTGATGCTCATGCAAGTGCAGATCCACCCAGGATGCCTCCTGTCCTTTTCAGTGGCTCATGACACCGAGTGGGCTGGCAGTGATCCAAACAGCAACCCCTGTGGAAGCCACAGTGTCCCTCCCCCACTGTGTCCCTCCCCCACCGTGGCGTAATAACTTTGCAGAGCTGTGCAGGCATCCAGTTTTAGAACATTTCCATCCTCTCTCAACGTTGCCTTATGCTCACACTTACAGTTAATTTCTGTTCGCACTCTTAGCCCTAGGCAACCACGATTCTGCTTTCTGATTACACAAATGCGCATCTCATACAAATAGAACCGAGGTGGTGTTTTCTGTCTGGATTCTTTCACCTCACAAAATGTTTTTAAGGATCATCCACAGGATCATTCCCTGTGATTGCTGAGAATTCCATTGTATGGATATACCACATTTTGTTTATCCGTTTATCCATTCAGATACAGATAGGCGTTTGGATTGTGTCCAGTTTTTGCCTGTGATGAAGAGTGTGCATACCTGTCTTTGTGTGGGTATATGTTTTCTCCCCTCCGGGGTGGATTCCTAGGAGTGGAATTGCTGACTCACAGTAAGTTTATGATTATCTTTTATCAGAACCGCCGAACTGTTCTCTAGGGTGGCTGTACCATTTTCAATTCTCACCAGTAACACACACGGGTTCCAATTCCCCAGCATCCTTGTCCACACTGGGTAGTATCTGTCTTTTTGATGAAAGCTGTGCTGGTGAATGTGTAGAGGTATCTCCCTGTGGTTTTCCTTCGCGTTTCCCTAGTGGTTAATTGTGTTGAGTAGCTCCTCGTGAACTTGTTAGAAGATTCATATATCTTCTTTGATGAAATGTCTAGGCTAAGTCTTCTGACTGATGGGCCGTTGTCTTAGGCTAAGTTCTAAGAGTTCTTTATATATTCTGAATGCAAATCCATTATCAGATATGTGATTTGCAAAAGTTTTTTCTCCCAGTATGTGGTTCGTCTAATTATGATGAAACTCAAATTACCATCTTTTCCTTTTTTGATCATGCTGTTACTGTCATATATAAGAACGCTTTCTTTAACCCGAAGCCATGAAGATTTTCATCTGTATCTTTTTTCTGAAAGTCTTGTAGTTTGGGTTCTTGCATTTAGAGCTAGGATCCATTTTGAGTGAAATTTTCTGGATGGTGTCAAGTATCAGTCAAATTGATTTTTTTATTTTTATTTATTTATTTTTTTTGCGTGTGGCTATCCAACTGTCTTAGCAACCATTGCTGCAAAGATAATTGTTTCTCCATTGGCATCTGAGGACCTTTGTTCAAAATCAGTTGACCATGAATGGAAGGATTCATTTCTGGACTCTGAATTCGGTTCTGCTCATCTATCTGCCTGTCTGTGTGCCGAGACCACACTTGTCTTGTTAACCATGGCCCTACAGTAAGTTTGGAAGCTGGAGAGGGTAAGCCCTTCAATTCTGGGCTTCATTTTCTGAATTGTTTTTCTTTTTTTCTAGCTCCTTTGCATTTCCATATAAATGTTGGGATCCGTTTGTCAATTTCCACAAAAAAGCCTGCTAGGACCTAAATCGGAATGACAATGGCTTTTATAGCCTGCTCTCCCAAGTGTCACGCTATGAATTCTGTCATGTTTGTTAGGTCACACAGACCAGCCCTGGCACAGTGTGGGCGGGAACCACACGGGGGCCTGAAACCCAAAAGGTGAGAATATAGGGCTCTTCCTCAGCCTGAATTCTACCGAATGGACATGGATGTTCACTGGCGACGGGGCGGGCTTGGGCCATCCGGAAGCACTTCACGGCTGACCCTCCAAGCCACCCATCCGAGTCCTCAAGTTCTTCTTTCTTCTTTCTGATGTTGTGGACATAGATGTGGAGGTTCAGGGGGCAGGGTGGGGGTGCATTAGAATTGGAAAATGACAGGAAGCCAGAATGTCATAGAAGTTCAAGTTGGCTTGGTGGGCCTGGACCTTCTAAAGGGGCCTCTGCCTTCTCCTACAAGACCAGGAGCTTCTTATGAGCAATTGTTTGGCATCTCAAAAGGATGGTCAGGGAAAGCCTTGCCTTCAGCAGTGGGGGTATGGCTCCCGGGGATGTGCCAATCAGGAAGGGTGCCATAGTGACTTGCTACTGATAAATACAGCCCCCTTTTATCCACAAGGAAGACGTTCTAAGACTCCCAGTGGATGCCTGAAATCATGATAGTTCCAAACCGCTTCTACACTATGTTTTTCCTACACATAGACCTATGATAAGGTTTAATTTACATATTAGGCCCAGTAAGAGACTACGAACAACCATCATAAAATAGAATAATTATAACAAAATCATGTAACAGAAGTTATGTGCATGTGGTTCCCCCTCCCTCTCTCTTTCTCTCATAACCTAGCTGGCTCTTAAGTGACTACTGTGCAGGTAGGGCGTACAGTGTGGATACCATGGACAAAGGGTGATTCACATCCTGGGCAGATGGAGCGGGATGCCGTGAGATTTCATCACTTGACTCAGAACAGCATGTAATTTCAACCTTATGAATAGTTTATTTTCTGGATTTTTCCATTTAATATATTTGGACCACTGTTGACCACGGATAACTGATATCATATCTTGGAAAGCAAAACGGAATAAGGGAGGACTACTGCAATAAGGTACCAGCTATTGCTACAATAGAGCCACATATCAAATCATCCAAGAAATTGGTTGTATTGCAACTACAAGCATTCCTTCTCAAACTCCCAGGTGATTCGGATGGGTCGGTCCAATGGCTCCGTTTCTGCCTGCAGGTCAGGTGGGTGGGCTCCAGGCTGCAAGCCGGGCTGAGGTCTGCCCCAGTGTGCTTCCTGGGGCTCAGGCAAGGGCAGCCACTGCCAGGCGGGACCCCCGGAGTGCAAGGGAGCCGGGAGAAACACGTGGTGCGGCTGAGGCTTCGTCCTGCAGCTGCCACACTAGGGCTCCTGTCCACATCACATCAGCCAGGTCAAGTCATGTGGCCACAGCCGATACCAAGGGTTAGGGAGCCCCCGGCTCTTTCTGTGGGTGCACCCGACCAAGGCTGTAGATGCACGCTTTTTAACAGGGGAAGGCATGGAGGATTGTGAATAATGTGCAGTTCACCGCAGGTACCAAAGTGTGGAAGTGATTTGTCTTAGAAATAAAAAGACCGAGGCCAGGATGCCCCTGGAAGGGCAAGGTCAGAAGCTACCTGCACTGCGGGGGCCAGCTCATGTCTGATGCCCTCTTGGGCATCACGTGCAAGTCTACCACGTCTTCCCTGAGCTGCGGATCTAGGCTGGGCATGACACGCATGAGCACCATATGCTCTGGGTGCCAGCGCGGGGAGAGGGGGAGAAGCATGATGCATAATAGTCACAGCTATGATAACTTCATTAAGCCGCCTACCGCGTGGCCAACACTGTGCCCAGCCTGATGGGTCCTCACGGCAGCTCGAGATGGTGAGCTGACTTATCATCTCCATTTCAGACAAGGCAACCGAGACAGGAGTGACAAGGTCCCATCAGATTTTCCGGCTGGGGCCGGAGCAGATCTGCCTGACCGTGAACTGCCCATAAGATGCTTCTGGGTCTCCTGTTGGGCAGAGGTGTCACTCAAGTTGACTTGAGCAAGCTTGGTAAATTGTGGGGCTGTGCGGCAATGGAATAGATGTTCTCTGGATGATCAAGGGCAGTGAGCTCTCTACCTCTGGAGGTATGACCCAGAAGCCGGAAGGTCATCTTTCAGGGATGCCAGGAAGGGGTTGAGACGCTGAGCCAGGTCATACCAGGAATTCCTTCCAGCACAGAGCCCAAGGTCACTTGGTCTGTTGATGTCAGAGCCACAATTTGAATCCAGGCCTCCGGACTCACCGATTTTATAACCATGGGCTGTCTGTCACTTCCAAGCCCTCTAAAGGCCACGCAGTCCAACCTCTCCATGTTACAGAAAGGAGGAGCACCTGAAGGCCAGAGAGGAGACTGCACAAGGATACCTCTGGACTGGGTGGAAAGTTTAGACTTGAACTCCAGGCTTCAGGGCAGCTACCTGCCCCTCCCAAGCCCTCACTGTGGGGCCTGGGATCCGTCTGTCTCGAAACACCAGGGCCACCGGAGCCAGCAGGGAGTTAACAAGGTAACTAAGTGGCAGCCACACTCAGCAGCCCTGCTTGTTTAGAAATGCAAATGCCTTGCAAGGCCGTGTTCAATGCTTTGGATTTTACAACACAGAAATTGCTCTTTCCTCCCTCTAAGACTTGTCTGTGATTGTTTGTACTACAAAAACCAGAGGGAATTGAGCTATTGGCTGGAACAATCCTGCAGAAACCAGCCGCTGGGGTGAGTGAGGCCTGCCTCAGCAGTGGGGGGCCCTCTCTCCCCCGCCTCTTTCCTCCTGCTGGCTGGGATGGAGGACTGGACCTGGGGGCACAGCCTCCTGCCCTCTGTCTTCCTCCTCCAGAGGCCTGAGGGGGCTGGAGGGCAGGGCTGGCCCAGGAAGGGCACCATGCTGGTGCTGGTTCCATTGCACAGGTGGGAAGATGGAGGCAGGGGTCTCCACGTCCCAAGTCTCTCTCTCTCTCTCTCTCTCTTTAGAAAACTAAGTATTGATCTCAAGTCTCCAACAGGGGGGCAAACTTCTTACCTTCATTCTCTAAGTCCCACTGGCATTAGATCCTTATGCTGTCAGCAAGTCATTCAGTGATCAAGGACTATCCTATGTGCTCTGAGGCAGCCCATTTGTGCAGTGCAAAGCCACTTTGGTTTTCAGTTTAATCCCCACAATGGGGGTCATTACCTCCAGGTCATAAAAAAAAAAAGGAAACTGAGACTCAGATATTGAAGGATCCAGTTGAACTATATGAAGTTCTTATTTTTATATATTCATAAATGGTTGTGTATTGGCTATTTCCTATGAGTCAACTTAATCATTTGCCCTAGGTCAGATAACTTACCCTTTGTCTAATGGCAATAAGCCCGTCTGCCATGTTGTAACCCTCTTACCGGTAATTTACTTTTAGCTGAATCATCAGCTTCTGTTGTGATGAGGGACATGAATATTTATATGTCAGCCTTCATATCCATAAGTCTTACACTTCGCAGCAGTTACCGAGGCTCAGCCAACATATATCCATGGGCTCTTGACTGTCCTCAAAGCAGAAAGCCTTACTGTCCCCTTGCTTAGCCATACTAGTTATCTGTTGCTATATATTAAATGACCTCAAAACCTAGTGACTTAAGGCAACAAACATTGATTATCTCTCAGTTTTTATGGGCCAGGGATTCAGCAGCAGCTTGGCTGGGTGATCCCTGCTGAGGGTCTCTCATGGAGTTGCAATCAAGATGTCAGACAAGTCTGTCCTCATCGGATGGCTCGACTGGGGCTGGGGATCTGCTTCTAAGAAGGTGCACTTACATGACTGTTGGCAGGAGGCCTCAGTTACTCATCATGTGCATCTCTTCTCAAGGCTGCTGGAGTTTCCTCCAGAGCAGTGACCCCGAGGGGGAAAGGTGGAAACTGTGGTGCGTTTCCTAATCTCCCCCTGGAAGCCACACACTGTTGTTTTCTCTGCATTTTGCACATTGGAAGCTAGCCACTGAGTGCAGCCCCCACTCAGGGGAAGGGAGGGATGTTAAAGAATGTGTGGCAGGCCTAGATGCTGGGAATACAGTGGTGGGAGAATCTGCCAGGTGGTTTTTTTTCTGGAGTTTTGTCCTTATTCGGGCCACCTTTAACATTTCTCTTTGGGCAAGTGTTCTTTCACCACAAAAAATAAAAGTCTATCGATCCTCCTCCTATGTGCCTCCCCATGTGGGGACACAGTGGAGGACATGACAGTCTCCACGCAGACCAGCCCCCTTCTTCATTGGGGGTGACTGTTTTATTAGCTGACTAGAGGTCCAATGCACAAGATGCATGCCAGAATAGGCCTTCCTTCCCCCAGCTGCCGGCACCAGCTTTCTGCTGGCCCTCAGGACCTGGGCTGGCTTCCCTCTGGCCCCTGCTTCATCTGGAAGGACATTTGGAAGGACATCTGGTCTAATTAGCATATTACTCTTTTAATATTATAGATTCCCTAGGACATGGCCAGGCCATGGACCTTTGGGGAAGGGAGGTTATAAGGTATTTTGGAATAGACACTGGACTGGGCAAAGGAAGGACTGAGTTTTATTTTGATCTGCACAAATAGGCCATAGGACTCGATTAAATAGTCAGAACTCACCCTAGCTGGGTTGGCTTAGTGGTGAGAATGCCAGCCCAAGGACTGAAGGGTCACAGGTTCAATTCCATTCCTAGTCAAGGGCACATACCTCGGTTGCAGGCTCGATTCCTGGCCGGGGGCCAGGTTAGGGTGTATGCCGAAGGCAACCAATTGATGTGTCTCTCTCACATTGATGTTTTTCTCTCTCCACCCCCCTCCTTTTCACTCTCTCCAAAAATCTATGGGGGAAAAATATCTTTAGGTGAAGATTAACAATAACAGAAATAGGCAGAACTCTCTGAACCTTAGTAGCATAAAATCCAGTCCAAACTGGCTTATGCAGAAATAGGAAATTGAGTAGCATATACAAGTGAAAAAGATCCAGGGCAGATCAGGCCTCAGGAGCCACATGATATGGAGGTGGAAAAGGCCATCTGGTCACCACAGTTCAGCTTCTTCTCTTAGTGCAGACTCGTGGCTGAGAAGCTTGCCCTTCCAGATAAGAACTACACTTCCCAGGATCCACTCAGCTGTGGCCACAAGACTGATTCCCACCAATGGGATAGGTTCTAAGTTGTATGTGTTTCTTAAACACAGTAGTTTCTTAAGAAACAGATATGCTTCAAATTCCCCCACGGGCAGAGGGCAGAGAACTCCAAGGCACCAGGGGAGGGTGTTGCACAAGGTAGAAAGATGTTGGATCCCGAATCACGAGAAAGTTGAACTTCAGAGCATGAACTATATTTTTATTAGGCTAAGCCATTGAGATTTGGGGGTTTATCTGCTTCAACAGCTCCATTTCCCTAACTAATAGATACCATCAGAACGTCTACTCTCTCTGCTATCTTCTTTGTTTGCTTCACTCTCAGGCTCCATGGAGTGGCAATATGGCACCAGCGAGTCGAGACCTCCCCGTCCCAGTTTCAAGGCTCTCTTAACAGTGTGAACAAAGCTTCAGGCCTTGAATCTCCTTGCTTCAATTTGTGTGAGCTTCTCCCCAAATGAATGATAGTACCCAGGAGGTTGCAGGGCTTGAGTTAGCAGCCTAGTGCATGTCCATTCCTGAAGTGAACTGGACATGGGCTGAAACTGGGGGAGGGGACTGGATGCTGGGTATTTATCCATCACCATGAACTCGGGGCCGTGCTCCTGAACTCCTTGGACCCGAGTGTCCTTTCCTAGCCCACAAAGGTGCTGGACCCAGGGGTGTGATGGAGCGATTTTTGGGATGGAATGGCCTTGGCGCGTAGTCCTAGCCTTGAAACGTGTAACGTGGGGATGCTCAAGTTTCCTCTCAGTTGGAACATTGTGGAATTGGCTCGTTTGAGATGTGGGTTGATTGGCTCCGCTGAATATTTTCTGTCTCCTCCATCCTTTTATTCTTCCTCACATCCACACGGGGCTCTTTCTGGAAGGACATCAATGTCTGGGCCCAACGTGTGCGGTTTTGAACATCACTCACTCAGTCTAGCCCGCTGCCAGCTTTCCAGTTGGTTTTGTTGCCAGACCCAACCCTTTGATCAGAAAGGATTGATCAGAGCCCGTTTCTCCCCATCAGAGGCCGCGGTTTTCAAATCTCGAGGCAGTATTTTCATGTCCTCGCCCCCTTTGCCTGCCCAGGCTCTCCTAATGGGAGCACGGTCCTCGGCGAGGCACGTTGTGTGGCAGATAATGAGGTGGATGGCTCTTTTCAAACACCTCCTCCCAGAGGCCCTCCAGACTGCCCCATCCACGCGGCGCTCTCTGAACTCCCAGGCGAGACTTCTGCTCGGGCGCCTAATTGTCGTTTGTCCTTTAAATGAACAGTTTCCTGCTTTTTCATCTGGTGTGCGGTCCTGCAGGGCCAGAATATATTCTCTCCTCTTGTGTGCCCCGTGGGTCCTTGGCAGAACCGAGCGCAGAGTCAAGGAAAGGAGAGAAGATTAAGATGACATTTATTTAACATGGACTCACTGTCAGGCACCCCACTGGGCGTATTTGCATGGGAACTCTCTGTCATTTGCTTTTCACGACACCCTGTGAATTGGTTATTCAGACAGATATTTTTACCCACGGAGAAACTGACACTTAAGACAGACTGTGTCATATGCCCAAGGTCACAGAAAAGAGTAAGGGAAGGGATGATGATTCAGACAGGGCACTGGCATTCATTCCGTGTTTGTGTCTCAGTGGGGCCTGCTCTGGCCAGACTCCTGGGGAGAGATAATGAGCTGAACAGAATTCTCTATGATTGAGAAGTGAAGGTGGGGGGTCTCTGAAGTGGGGCTTTGTGGGTTCAAATCCTGCCGTGGATGAGGCACGTCCTCTCCCCAGTCCCAGGGATCTGTGTGTGGGGACAGTGTAGGATGTCTGGGGCCTCCGTTTATCCCTCTGCTCCACACTGCTTCCTTTACCAACCCCTTACACAGCACTTATTTAGCACTTACTGTATACCCGAGATGATTTTACATGCATTGTGAGTCTCAATGCATCTGATGCTCATGCAGCCCTAGGAGGTAATGCTATTGTTATCATCATTGCTATTTGACAAAGGAGGAAACTGAGGCTCAGAGCGGCGCAGGGACTGGTCCAAGCATCAGAGCTGGATTTAAACCCGGTCCACCTGGCCCCAGTGGCCCCGCTCTTAGCCTCTGGGCTCAGCTGTCTGTTTAATAAATAGGATGGAGTTGGATTGAATTAAATCACCAGAATGATTTTTGCCAGTCTTGCTTGGGGGTGAGTTTTTGTGAGTCCCCGTGGAGCCGAGTCAACCACATCCATCTTTCTCTGAACTCCAATTTGGGGAGTGAAGTCATACTCCCACAAGGGAGGCCCTGGCCAGGTTCCAAGCAGACAGGGCAGCCAGGGTGACCCCTCCAAGTTGCCCTTGAGACCACCCTGGAGGCGGGGCTGCCCGGTGTGGTCCAGGGCTCCTAAGTGTGAAGCTCTGCTTAGACCTGGGCTGGTGGGTCCAGCTGCTGCCAAGCCCTTTGCAGACTGGACCCCCTATCCCCTCCCAACCCCCCATTCTCTCCATCCCCCGAGAATCGGCAAGGAAAATGCTCCCACCTCGAGGCAGCCGCAAGCTCGCCCTCTGGCGCCTGCACTTCAAGGCTATCCTTGCACAGAGCGGTTTTGATCCTGTGGGTCTCTTTCCCCTCCACTTGACTGGCAACAATCAGGCGCCGCCTCTGACAAATCTCCGGATTACTGCACAGTCCCTGGCACCGCTGGTGCTGGCAGCCCCGGAGGAGGAACGGAAAGTGGCCAGCTGGCGGCTGGGGTGTGGTGTTCAGGGTTTGGGGAGTGACGCAACTGTGCCTTCTTCTCTCGCTGGGCCTTTTATTTATTTATTTTTAAAGTATATTGTTATTGACGTCAGAGAGGAAGGGAGAGGAAGAGAGAAATGGAAACATCAACAATGAGAGGGAATCATTGATTGACTGCCTCCTGCACGCCCCCTACTGGGGATCCAGCCTGAAACCTGGGCATGTGCCCTAGACCGGAATTGAACCTGGGATCCTTCAGTCCACAGGCTGCCGCTCTATCCCCTGAGCCAAACCTGCTAGGGCGCTCGCTGGGCCTTTTCTTTTCTTTGTGGCTCTGACTGCTTGCAATTGGAGCTGCCCTTGGAAGAGGACTCTGCTCCCCAAGGACATTGGCACCTGAGGACCCACATCCGGGGCAGAACCTCGCTGCCTGGCGTCCTCCATGGCTGCAGCCTCTTCCTTTCTCTTTTGGATCGAGTGTGAAATACAGTGGTACCTCGAGATACGAGTTTAATTCGTTCTGTAACCTTGAGGCGTGGGAAACTATGAGACGCTCAAGTCGAGGTAAACTGGTGGGTCATGTGCAGCCAGCCAATCCACACGATTACTCCTATCTCAAATGTTGCTCGTATTTCAAAGCAAAAATCGCTCGCTCAACGGCTCGTTATCTCAAAAAACTCATATGTTAGGGCACTCGTATCTCGAGGTACCACTGTATTTCCGCACACAGAAAGGCGTGGAGGAGAAGATTAACCAAGCTCTGTTGACTAATAGGTGTTTATCTCCTGTTTCAAAGGTGTGGGTACGTGTGTGTAAGCTCGGGCATGACACCCCGTGGTCCCTGTACCCCAACAACAGCACTGCCCATCCTGCAACCAGACACATTCCTCCCCTAACTGGAAGCGGCAAGTTGGTATCAGTACCCCCATCCTACAGATGGAGGAACCGAGGTTCAGAGAGGTGGGCTGGGACCCGCCTGTGGTCACAAAGTCAGGAAGTGACGGGGCCAAAAGAGCGAGATTTGTCCTCCTCTGCCCTTCCGTGCTCCCCACCAGAAGCCAAAGCAACCAGGATGTGCGTTGTCACTGTCTGTGTGTGAGTCCTTTGAGTGAGGGGCTGTGTCTCCTTTAGGTCCTCTGTGCCCCAAACCCCCTGGCTCTTGGAAAATACTTGGCCATGACAATGAGAGGGAATTGCTCTCACATTCCATATGAGGTGCTTGAGGTTCTTTCAAGCTGAAACAACAGGAAGTGATGCTCTTGCCATTCAGAGTCTAGGAGTCCAAAACCGAGGTGTGGGCGGGGCTATGCATCCTCTGAATGACCTTTTTTAAAAGTCGATTAATGTATTTTTATTGATTTCAGAGAGGAAGGGAGAGGGAGAGAGAGATAGAAACATCAATGATGAGAGAAAATCATTGATCAGCTGCCTCCTGCATGCCCCCACACACTGGGGATCGAGCCCACACTCCTGGCATGTGCCCTGACCGTGACCTCCTGGTTCATAGGTGAATGCTCCATCATTGAGCCACGCTGGCCCGGCAGAAAGATCTTTCTTGTCTCCTCCTAGGATGGTTTTTGGGGTGCTTCATTGGTTGTGGCATCACCCCCACCTCCACCTGTGTCGTCACAGGGCTGTGTCCCCAGCAGCTCCTCCTTGTCCCTCTGTGTCCTGCGTGTCTGAGCATCCTTATAAGGATTAGTCATTGGGCTGAACCCGGTTTGGCTCAGTGGATAGAGCATTGGCCTGTGGACTGAAGGGTCCCAGGTTCGATTCCGGTCAAGGGCATGTACCTTGGCTGCGGGCACATCTCCAGTGTGGGGCGTGCAGGAGGCAGCTGATTGATGTCTCTCTCTCATCGATGTTTCTAACTCTCTATCCCTCTCCCTTCCTCTCTGTAAAAGATCAATAAAATATATTAAAAAAAAAGAATTAGTCATTGGATTTAGGGCCCACCCCAATCCAGTAGGATCTGATCTGAACTAATGGCACTTGCAAAAACCCTGTTAGCAGGTATCAAAGTCATATTATGAGGGTCCGGCAGATATGAATTTGGGGGGACCCTGCAGAGTTTCTAATGCATCACTCCCAGCTGTGTGTCCTTGGGAAAGCTTACCTTGTGGGAACCAAAATGTTCTCACTTGCGAGGAGGAGGCCAACTGGGTGTACTCGTGCGGGAATTGTGAAATTAAGTGTAGCGATGGCACCAGTGCACCTGGCATCTGCAGATGCCGCACACCGTGGCGTTTCTTCCTGTTACTATTATTTCTATTATTACACGAAGTGAGAAGCGCATGTGGAAGAGAGTCCGTGTTGACATTTAGAAGGGGCTATATTTAGAAGGTGGTGCATTCTAAAAACAAGGAACAAAAGCTGTTTGTTTATTGAGGTGTTTATCCTTACGGGGGTTTAAGCAAGGACAGCAAATAATACTCCGATCTGTGCCCAGGTTTGGAACCGACTGTGAAACAGATGCGGAGTCAGACAGGAGGTCAAATGTCACCCTGATTGCTGAGCGAGCTGTCTGGGGGGATGTGGCTGGGTCTCCAGCCTGCTTCCTACTGCTGAGCCCACTGGCAGAGCTGCCCAGTCCCTGGCAGAGCAAGCAGCGCCGGTCCTACCCCTTTGCCAAGGCCGGAGAGCCCCCTCTGCAGGAAGGATGGAGCAGAAGGGTGGAGGTATCACACGCATGCTCAGTGCTTGCTCCCAGACCCACCAATCAGAGGGCTGGGAGTGGGGGGCAACCGGGAGGTGGGGAAGGGGGAAGGGAGATGGGGACAGAGGGCGAGGCATGAACAGAAGACAGGAAACCAGGGAAGCACATTCCCCAACAAGGTACATAACAGTAACCCCGGTGCTGACACCTTCCAGCTGGGAGAGCCGTAGCAAGAAACTCAGCCACTCTGAGCCTCCATTTTCTCTTCTGCAGCGCGTGCGAGATTGTCAAGCTGAGGCCTGGGTGTGAATGAAATGATTGAATGCCTGTGGAGTACTTGGAACAGGGCCTCTCGAAGCAAGAGCTTAATTAATACGGGCTCCTCCTTTTATTACCCTCCTCGTCACGTCGGTGCTATCTCAGGGCACGGGGATCTAAATACTATGCTGAGGCTTCTGGGTTCAGCCTGATTGGGGAGGGGGTGGTGCAGAGTCACCCCACCCCACCCTGAAGTTTCTTGAGTGACTGCACTTGGCAGTGAGTGATAGTTGGCAGAAGGGATCTCTAATGTTATTGGCAGAGCGCCCTCTCCTGTCTCCATGCTCATGAAAGACTGGAGCAAAGGCCTTCACCTGGCGTCTGAGCTGGGCTTTGGGTAGGGTCATGGGAGGGCAGGCTGTGGACCTGGAGAAGATAGGAGTGGGGGTACGGAACACTGAGCAGGAGGATGACATCACCTGGAAAGGACGCTCCCCATCTCTCTCCAGCCAAGATGGTGAGGGTGAGACAGGCAAGGAGCAAGACCTGGCTGGCTGGCTGGGAGGTTTGCTGCTCCTATGAGAATCCATCACACTGCAGAGGTGTTGGCTCCTGCCCGGCATTGACTCCTCCCCCCTCTGTCACTCTCCCCCTCCCCGCAGCTGAGTGCCTCCTGGCACCACTGTGCAAAGCCAGATGTGGGCCCCTGGTACATGGTTCTGCAGGTCAGCTGGCCTGGTGCTGCCCCTGAGTCCAGAGCTGGTATGAAGGCTAGGGAGGCAGATGGAAACCCAGATCCTGGTCCCAAAGGTTTCCATCCTGGGATGTGGTGGCCTACGCTGTACTGGAGTCCATGGCAATTAGTGGCCCTCTGCGTGGTTGACCTCTCAAGACCTTCTAAAGTCAAATCGGACTAGTGTTGTGTTAGGAGGGCTTTTGGATTGTCCAGGTGATGGAGATAATAGTGGAATACCCTCTTCCATTAGGGATGTTATCAGGATTATTGAAGAAAACCATGTGATATCTTAGCACATTGCCTGGACATAGTCAATGCTTAGTGAATGTTAGTGATGGCAGGTCTGGTAGCGGTGATGGTGATGGTGGTGATTGTGATGGTGATGATGATAGTGATGATGGTGGAGATATGGTGATAATGGTGAAGATGACAGTAACGGTGGTGGTGGTGATGATGTTGGTGTAGTGATGGTGGTGATGATGATAGAAATGGTGGTGGTGGTGGTGGAGATAATGGTGATGGTAGAGGTGGTGGTGGTGGTGATGGTTGTGATGGTGATAGGATGTAGTTCTAGGCCTGGAGTTCCAGTTTTTTTAAAAAGGAAGGAAAGATAAATACATGATTGGTAATTACCATATTTTGTGTTAATAGGGAAGTCACAGAAGACTGTCAAACTGAAGTGGTCGACTCTTTAGGAAAATGCTTTTTAAAAAAATCAATTATTTACCATCTTATTAAGGAAGTAGAAGACGATGCCTTGAGGGGAAGCTGTATGCGCAATGGCTTGAAAGCATGAAATGGCAGGGTGCTCCCTGCTGGAGCATAAAGCCTGGGCATGGGCTGGAGAGGTTGGCAGGGCATTGAATACCAAGCCAAGGGGTTTGGCTGGTTCTTACAGTGATGGTGAGGAACTGACAACACAGCGCAATCAGATCTGCTGGGGTGAGGTCTTCTAGAGACAGTTCTTGGTATCAGCTCTTGGGTGTGTGAGGTGGTAGTGGTGGTGATGGTGGTAGTGATGATGGTGGTGAGAGGGTTAGATGGGCCAGAGACCCAAGAAGAATGGGTATTGTCCTGTGATGGATCTTCAGGGGCTGGAATGTCAGTGGAGCTGGTGTAGGACCTGAGACCTGTAGGACCTGGGACGGGGGAGCCCAAGAAGATGGCTTGATCACCAAGTTGGTCCTTTGGTTTCTGTTCAGTTCCTCGACCTTGACACTTGCTACAGAAAGGCTTCGATGCTCTTTCCAGATGGACTTGTCCCTGGACACAAACAGATTGACTCTGGTCCAGGGCCCCAGCTATCCAGTGCAGGCTAACTTTGATTCATTCATTCATTATCACTCACTCATTGTCTACTTCTTGAACACCAGGCGTTGTTCTGTGCACTGGGGATTACAGTGGAAAACAGGACAGATGGTGTTTGGTCTTGGGAGCTTCTGTTTTCCTGGGCATCCCCCATGTGACAGACCCCAACCCTGGCCAGGGCCTGACACCCTCCCCCCCCAATCTTGGTCATAGATGAGACCTGCAGAACGATCCTCTGTAGAAATCTGTCCAATGCGGATCATTCATGGCCTTGCTTTCATCAACTGCATGGCACCACTACTGCTATTAACTGGTGAAGAGAGGAGCGAGGAAGTCTGGGTGCCCCGCTATCGTCCATGCCCCCTGCTGGAGGAACCACCCTCCATGTCTGTTTCCACAGCCTTGAGCAGGAGTTTGAAGGAGATCGCCTCTTGGTGATCGCTTTGCCCTCTGACCTCCCCAAAGCGCTAAGGGGGCAACCCCTTGTGTGCCCATCTGTGTGTCTGTCCTAATGGTGTGGGGGAGGGGAGCTTCCCGGAGACAGCGGGTCCTAAGCCCCTGTTTCCCAGGCTTAATGTCTCCTCTAGAATGTGCCCTCCCAGTGCAGGACACGGGAGGTTCCAGGGGCTTTGCTGCTGAATGAATAAATGTATGAATGAACGAGCTGAAGGGAGGCCCTGGGCAGACCGGCTGCTCCCCCCTCTCCCCGCCCCCGTTCCTTCTCCTTGCTTGGAGTCAGCACCTCGTTCTCCCCGCTGGTTCCTGGAGGCCCGGGCAGCAAACCCTGCGGAAATATAGTGTTATCTAAATGCTAAATAGCAGCAGTAACAGCCGGGATGAACTCCATGAACAATGCGCAGGCTTATGGCCATCTCCCGCCTCCCTCCTCCTGCTCCCGATGCTGGTCTTGTTCTAGAAGGCCTGTCGGGCCCGTTAGTGGTCACACTCTGTCAGAGCCGAAGCTGCCCAAACAGGGGGGCTGAGGAGGGCGGGCGGGGGGGAGAGGGGCTGAGCAGCTGCAGTCCTTCCAGGAGCGTGGGGGATGGGGGATTAAGTGGCCAATGACTGGTGAAGGGGGAGGGGGAGTGTGGCTGCTGCCAGCCCTTAGGTGACCTTGCAAATGACTGACAGCCCAGCACCTCCTCGGGTTCCTCGTTTGGAAATACAAATAATTTCGTGAATGTCATGGAAAACCTACTATGCACCAAGGCACCTTCCTGACGTGGTTTCAGAGTCTCAGAACAAGCTGGAGAGTTTTTCCATTTTAGAAACTGGGGCTCAGAGAGGCAAAGAGAGCCCCCCCATTCCTTCCACCAACCCCCGCCCCTCAGCCTGGCTCTTGCATTTTATAAATAAGATTTAGCCGGAGGCCGCTGCCTGCAAACTTGTGCTGGCTGCCAGAACACAGGTGCCGGCTGGATCAGAGGTTTGCAAAATGTTTGTAGTGGAGAGGAGCTTTGTTCAAACAAAACCTTACAGGGGCACTCGGCATGGAAAACAGATAAGAGCAGAGTGGATCTGATTGAAGCTGGAGTGGGGCGGGCGGGCAGGGGGTCTGTGGGGTCTTCCCTGCTCCTCTCTCTCCCACCGGCAGGCGGGGTTCTATGGAGACGCAGCTGGGATCAGGGCTCACCCTGAGGGACACTGGTGGTGGCTCCTTGAGGTCACTCAGAGGGTTGTGGCGACCTGCAAGTTCAAGGGCCCAGCACCCCTGAGCTGGAGGGAACCTGGGTCGCCCAGGTTTTCCCAGGCAGGACTCAGAAAGAGGCCACACATGAGTGTCGCCACCTGCCTCTCCATATCTAACCGGCGTCTGTGGGGTATGGAGACTGCGCCCCCTCCAGCACCTCCTCTGGAAGGACCGGGCAGAGGCAGCGTGGAGTTACTGCCTGGTCTCTGCCCTGTGATGGAGTCCATGGCCGCTGAGTGAGCTGGGCTGGGGCATGGCCTGGTGGTGTGGGGCCCAGAGCTGGGTAGAAACAGGGTTGGGGATCTGGCCTAGGGAGGGGCTGACACCTCCCAGGATGGGGGGTTTTCACCCCCTGTCCCCTGGGCTGTCACTGTGGTCCACGCCACTTGGTCCTGCAGGTGGGGGACACATCCCAGGACAGAGCCCCAGGACTCAGGGAAGAGTCTGGCCGCTGAGGGGCAGGGGTCTCACTTGGGCCATCAGAGCTCAGGCTCCGTGAGAGGCGGGGTTCCAGAGGTGCCACAGGTGACGGTCCCTTCAAGGGATCAGGTGGCTCTGAGGAAGGTCGTTTTGGAGGGCGATCCAGATCCCCACCCCCCACCCCCCTAAAGTGGGATCAGCAATTCCTTCCTCCTGTGATAAGTGCTCGAGCCCCGAGTTTCAGTTTCCCCTCTGGGGCCCCTTTGACCTCTCCTTCCGCCTGCCCAGTGGTCTCTGGCTCATCAAAACATCACCGCCCTCCCCAGACCGCAGGCCTTACCCACACCCAGCCTGAGACCTGGGGGTCCCGGGGGTCCAGGCAAGGCGCTGCCTCTGTTTCCTCGCCTGTTCATGGAGGGTGCTGGGAGGGGTCCCGGGGTGGGCAATGCCCGGAGGTGTGACTGGAAGCCTGGGCCCTGCACTCCCCCTGCCTGGGGTTCGGCAGGAAGCCGGCCGCCAGGATTCTCCTGCCTCCTCCATCCGTCACTCTGGGTGGACTCCGAAACGTCCATTTGGTTTATTAACACAAACACTCCTGGCATGAGCCCGGGAACGGCAAATTGGATGGGAGTTCACGGAAGTCAGGGGATGTGTTTATCACCTCCTGCGCCATCGCCTGTCCCTGCCGCTGGCAGTTCTGGGCTGGTGGGGGCTGGCCTTGGCGGGGGTAGAGGGGAGGGAGGAGGGGTGGGGGAGCAAATGAAATCACCTCCAGACAACCGCTCCTGCCTGGCTGCCGGCTGCCCTCTGCCCAGTGAACAAGGACCGCTCTCCCATCCCAGTTCTGCAGCCATGGATGGTGCATGACCTCGGTCAAGGTCCTGTCTTGGCCTCTGTGTCTCCATCTGTCAGTGGGGCCAGGAGCCACTGCAGAAGCACCTGGACTTGACCGTGAGGCTGGCGGATGGCTGAGAGGCCACGCACAAATGCCCTGCCTGGCACCCTGGGCCCTGCTTTCTGCTCTTAAATCGCTCTATGCTTTTTGCATCCTGGATGGACCTTCTGGCCTCATGGAAATCACTCCTTGAATTCAGGTTCTCCCCCCACTCTCCTAGCAGAGTTTCCTAGAACACCCCAAAAGTCAATACTGGAAATTCACTTCATGAAACAGAAATGGACTTCTTTGGCCCGAGAGAAATGTATCTTTTTGGTTCCGAGCCCCAAGTTGAAGCTCAATCCAGAGGCAGAGCCAACAAATGAGGTGCCCTTCCTGCCTGGGTGAACCCAGCTTCCCTGCTGCAATGCTAGGATCCAGAACCCCCAGACAAGCAGTTCTCAACCTGTGGGAAGCGACCCCTTTGGGGGTCGAACGACCCTTTCACCTAAGACCATCGGAAAATGCAAGTATTTACATCACGATGCATAACAGTAGCAAAATTTCATGGTTGGGGGTCACCACTACATGAGGAACTGTATACAAGGGTCTCAGCCTTAGGAAGGTTGAGAACCACTGCCCCAGACGGTCTTGAGGAGCTCCAGCCTCAGAGGCTCACTGCCCCCCCAACTCAGGTGCTATTGGCCTGAGCCCCAGGTTTAGGGCCAGACTTATCTGATACACCTCGGCCCCTCCCAGTGACACCCACAAGAAGCTGATGGAAGTCTGCCTAGAGCTGTCACCACGGCGGTGGCTGGAGTAAGAAAGTTGGGGGGCTGAGTGGGTGTGAACTGGGCGCCCCAGAGGAGTCGGATACACTGAACGGGCCAGTGCAGAAATGAGCAACCGAGGGCGGATGGGGTCGGCGAGCAGGGAGTGGATAGATGAACAAGCCCACGTTGGCGTTGGTCACCCACCTGCACACAGTGCGGAAGTCACCCTCCTCGTCCGCTAGAGCAGTTCTGTCGGCCCAGGCACCACTGGGGAGACATGCACTGCGGCCTCGCTCCAAGTCCTTGCAGGGTCCCCTCTGAGTTAGCGGCCCCTCACTCGGCTCCACTCCATCATCTGGGCCCCACTCTGAAGGCGGAGAGGAAGCATTGAGAGAGAGGGAGAGAAGGAAGAGACAGAGAGAGAGAGAGCGCTGTCCGCAGCACCTCTGGCTGGCTGGCTCGCTCCTGGCACATGTCAGAGTTGGGGGCAGAGGGAGAGACCAGACGCCTTTTCTTCCTGGCAGCGTCTCGCTAGACAAATAACCCGTCCCCTGGAGTCTGGCAGGAAAATCATACACCTTAAAGGCGTTTTGCCGCATGGACACTGGACTGGATACACTTTCTCTGGGCTGGAGAGGCCACGCTGGGTTTCTGAGAAGAGCATCTTAGATCTGTGGCCACATGACCTAAGCATCTCCTCTTCCCTCCCCCCCCTTCTCTCTCTCTCTCTCTCTCTCTCTCTCTCTCTCTCTCTCTCTCTCACACACACACACACACACACACACACACACATCACAAATGTCAACTCTCACACATTCCTTACATCATAAACGTGATCAAGATTGTCCCCATTTTACAGATGGAGGAAGTGAGGCCCAGGGAGATAAAGTGACTCACCCAAGGTCGCAGAGCTGCGTGCTTATTACTGTTCACACCCTGAGAGAGAGGCTCTCCGCTGACGGGTTCCGTGGGGAAACGAGCTACCAAGCCCTCAGTCAGAGCCTGAGAGCCGCTGGGAGCCAGGCTCTGGCCCTGGGCTCCTCGAAAGTCATTCCTCCCCCTGCCTCTTGGCTCTCCCTGGGGAGCAGGGAACAGGGGTGGACTGCACGTGTGCTGTTGTCTGTCCTTCTGCAATGCAGTGACTGCCTCGCTTTTATTAAGCACCTACTATGTGCATCAGGCAAGCCACGCAGCACACAGACTTGCACCCGTGCCTCTGTATGGCTCGCATGGCAGAAATCTGCTTTACAAATGAAGAAACAGAGGCTCTGAGAGGTCAGCGGTGAGCTAACGTGCCCAGACACAGAGCTGCTAAGGTATGGACCCAAGACTTGAACCCAGATCCCTCCTCCAGCCACCAACGCACACAGTGTCCTGAGGAAAACCGTGTAGTTCTCTTGCTATTGCTGCTGCTGCTGCTGCTGATAAACCTCACAACTGCCATTTGGGGGCATCTACTGCTTGTCAAGTATCATCCCCAGAGATTTTATGTGCAATAAAAGTGTCTGTATCAGTGAAGACCTTTTTATTTGCAAGTGAAGAAATCCCGCTCAAACTGGCTTAGGTAAAATGGTATTTATTGGCTCACAAAATAAGCAAGTCTGGGCTGGATATCCGCCAGACCTGGGGGCTAAATGTGATCTCCTATTTTCCTGGTTCCTCTCTGCTCAATGCCATCCCCCTACCGGTACAGCAGCATTCTCTCCCGCTGGAGTGGGGCTGACTCCATGTGGCTACCTCCTCCCCACCCCTCTTCTCCAGCCTTACTCACCCCAGTGGAACAGAGACCATTTTTTAAAAATATATTTTATTGATTTTTTACAGAGAGGAAGGGAGAGAGATAGAAAGTCAGAAACATCGATGAGAGAGAGACATCGATCAGCCGCCTCCTGCACACCCCACAGTGGAGATGTGCCCGCAAGCAAGGTACATGCCCCTGACCGGAATCGAGCCTGGGACCTTTCAGTCTGCAAGCCGACACTCTATCCACTGAGCCTAACGGGTCTCGGCCAGAGACCATTTCTGACTCGGTATGTATATAGTCATTCCAGGGCAGGTCTTTGATTGGCTCTCCTCTGTAGCATAAGCCCACCCGCTGGGGGGTATTTCCAGAGTAATGGGACCTGTATACACCACATGGTACAGACCCCTCTCCCCTGAGGGTATGGTTGGGGGGCAGTCCCACTGGAATTATTCATGCTGTGCAAAGAAAAGACTTTATATGCTCAGGTCATATAAAGTCCCACAACCCCATGAGAAAGGTATAAGGACACTGCATTTTATAGGACGGGACACGAAGGGTCAGAAAGGACAAATGACTGTCCAGATGGCCGTGGGCAGCTCATTTAGACTCACTTTACTGAGTATCGAGAGGACTGGGACTCCGTTAAGTTGAGTGGATGAAATATTATTGAGCACCTACTGTGTGCACGGCTTCAAAGACAAGCAGGTGACCCAGCTCCGACCATCGGGGCCTGAACAATCTGCCCGGAGAAACCAGAGTTAAGAAACAACAACGGGTTTGAACAATAGGTGCAGACAGCTGGAGGAGGGCTGTCAGGAGGCTGGGGGTGATTAATTGCTAAATGAGTGGTACAGACAGTAATTGCCGGAGGAGTTCAGAGGAGAGAGCAAACCCCGGGCTGCAGTCAGGAAAGCGTTTCTGAAAGAGAGAGACTCGGAACTGGGGCTTGAAGGACAGGAGGCTTGGCAGAGGCAGAGAGGAAGGGCAGGGGCCTCCCGCCTGGGCCCCAGGGCACTGCCCAGGCCCTCGGGGCTCTGCCATTCTGTGGCTGAGGAAAGCCCCCCAGATCCTCACGAGATGGCTCACGGTCTGGTTCAAATCCCCGGTCTGCCTCCGGTGAGCTGTGTGACCTTGGGCCAGGCGCTTTGCAGCTCTGAACTCGGGGTTTCCATCCACAAACTGGGAGATGGCATGGCCGCTCTGCCGGCTCACCAGATTGCTGTGGGGAGGGAATGAAATGATGTGCCGGGAAGTGCCTTGGGGAACCATAAAGCGCTTTGTAAATATGAGCGATGATTACAGGGACGGCTCCCATGCATCTATTCTTAGCCTCGGGCCTCTCGACAATGCGTCAAGGAAGGCTCGTTGCTTCCCCCGCCTCGCTCCCGAGCCCCATGCTGTATTCCAGGATGGCGCAGAGAGGGAGATGATTTGAATCCCCCAAATCACCCGCTTCCCAGACCAGGCACAGCCTTTGGAGATGTATCCCTCCTAAGCCCCGGTGTGAGAGTTCATAGGGGGAATGTGTGCCAGCGCCCGGTACAGTGCCTGGTCCAGAGGGCAACTTATTTCAAATACAGTGGTACCTAGAGATACGAGTGCCCTAACATACGAGATTTTTGAGATACGAGCCATCAAGCGAGCGATTTTTGCTTTGAAATACGAGCAACATTTGAGATAGGAGTCATCGCGCGGATCAGGCGGCTGCACACGACCCACCAGTTTACGGCGACCCGAGCGTCTCATAGTTTCCCACGCCTCAAGGTTACGGAACGAATTAAACTCGTATCTTGAGGTACCACTGTACTGTGTCTCTTTGAGGGTGCCCTTCTCAGAGCCCTGATTTGAGGTTCAGAAGCAAAAGAGACCTGGAAAGGGGAATAGGCTGATGGGCCAGACTTGCGTCACATGACCTTCTGGCCCTGGAGGGAGGAGGGGGCCATACTCCGGCCTTTTGGGGACAGGGGGAGGGGGGTGTACCTACTTACCAGTTATCACGGGGGTCCGCAACTGCCGCTCACAGCCACAGCTGGCCAGTGGCTCGTTTCCGAGCTACCGGCGAGCTCAGAACAGTATGTCCATTTTCCAAGGGTCTGATTAAAAAACAAAAACAAAATAAAAGACTATGCTAGTGAGATCCCGTGGCCTACAAAGCCCAATGTATGACTCACTGGCTTCTCACAGGAAACATTGGCCGGGCCCTGATCCATTTTGTTGTGAACACAACCAACCAGCTTACCCTCCCAAAATCCAACATCTCAAGAGTCTAATGAGCGGGCTCTTCATGGAGCAATGTCGGAGAGCTTCTGACCCAATAAAGGTTTGGGGGTCCACCAGCCAGGTCATGGCCTCCATGAAAGAGCTGAAAAATCAGACAGGAAACTGCCACCATCCCCTGGCCAGAGGGAAGAGATGCGGGGTGACTGCAGCCCAGGGTCCCGGTCCAGGGGTGTCTGGAGCTCACAGACCTATGTAGAACAGTCTGAGCAGGCGTCTGAGGAGAGGCAGCCACTGCCTGCGGAGTCCCTTGAGCAGGAATCGAGGGGAGAAACACCTGTCCATCTCTCTCCCTCTGTCCTTTCATTTTGCAACAGTGCCTCCTCTGGCCAAACCCAACCAGAAGCCAGTTCCCAGGGGCGTCTCTAAAACTCAGCCTCCAGTGCCTGGCTCTTTGCTATCTGGACTTGAACTTGAGCACAGTGAGGAAATGAGAGTAGGGTGAATGAATCACATGGGCCAAGAGGTAGGAGTAGAGTCTGCCGGTCAGTCCCTCTGAGGGCCGATTACCAGGCTAAACACCCGGGGCCATAAAAACATGCCTGCCTCAGGGATGAGACCTGGCACAGCGTCCACATTCATTGTCATGTCCACCTTGGTGGCATATACCAGAGAAAGCTGTGTCCACAGACATTGCCATTTTTTTGTCATTTGCATTCGGCTTCTGTTGAATTAGTCTTAAGTGGTCAATCCTTTCTCCATTCGATATTTCCTCTCCTTCGCGGTCACAGAGGCGAAGACGGTTTCCCAGCTTCAGACATTCCCCGACCCCCTTTTCTCGATGTTTCCATACCTGGGGTGCCCTTTAAAGTCCCCTCCTGATTCTCACTGTGCCCGCACACTGCCTGCACCACTGTTTCCCCCCTTTCCGCTCTGTTTTGGAGCCCATTAATGCATCTAGTTATGAAGAAAACTTCATATCACAGCTGTAAATAGAATCTCGGCACCGTGGGCCATCCATATAAATAAATACCATAAAACAAAATCAGTGTTAATTACATTCTGGCGAGAGCCTCTCGCCTTGGCAGAGGCCCGGCGCATGAGACTCTTTGTTGAGACGGGAGATGTTTAAAGGAAGGAGAGGCGTGGGAGTGGAGCACCGAGGGGTGGCTTTCTCCTCGTTGTCACCACAGGGCAACGTAGATGGGAAAGGGGGGAGCTCTCACCTGTGTGAGTTGGTGTGATCAGTATCACCAGTGTTGTTTCTCTCTCCCCCTGGAACCTCACTGACACTGTCACCCCAGAGAGATGGCAGGCGCAAGCTGGAGGACCCACGTGAGTCAGGACCAGGGACAGCTCCCACCATCCCCATTACCACACTCCATCTTTTCCTCCAAAGGACAACAAAGCACGCACACTCTGTCCACTGCTCACTTCCCAGGCCTCCTGGGAAGCTAAGGGCCCTAAATGCTCATAGACCAACTGTTCTCACTGTACGGCCTTCCTCGCTGGTCAGGTGACACTTCAGTTGAGGCTGTCCCCTGTATCTTCCTTTCTTCTGCTCCCTTAATCTCTCTAAAGTTTTGTCAGCATTCTGCCATGCTTACTGGGTTCTTAGGTACTGTTCGGCCATTGTTTACACTTCTTAAAGCTTTGTCCTCTCCCAAAAAGTAAGGGAATGCTCAACGATACTCTGCCTCCTTTGATTAATTAAACCAACATCCCAGAAATGCGTTGAGTCCTACACCTACTTTATTCACTGAATAAGGGCAGAGAAAGCTCATGTTTGTTGGCTTATGTTGTTCAATAGACGCCACGTATAAGTGAAATCACGTGGTATTTCTCGGACCGGCTCATTTCATTGAGCATCATCCGCGCCAGGTCCATCCAGGCCGTCAGGAAAGGTAAGATTTCCTTCTTTTTATGGCCGAGTAGTATTCCATTGTGTAAATGTACCATAGCATTCCTGCCCATTCATCTACTGATGGGCACACGGGCTTCGTCCAAGTTTTGACTATTGTGCACAAACTGCAAGGAGCAAAGAGGTGCATGTGTT
This sequence comes from Lasiurus borealis, assembly GCA_004026805.1. Classification (NCBI taxonomy): domain Eukaryota; kingdom Metazoa; phylum Chordata; class Mammalia; order Chiroptera; family Vespertilionidae; genus Lasiurus; species Lasiurus borealis. Next base: position 38,154 of record PVJN01007092.1, on the reverse strand, counting down.
CTTTCTAAGCAGCGTTTCGGGTTTCTTTGGCTATATTCCCGGAAGTGGACTGGCTGTGTCATAAGGAAACTTGAGACTGTTTTCCACAGCGGCTGCGCCCATCTGCATTCCCCACAGAGCACCAGGGTTCTCCTGGCTCCACACCCTTGCCAATGGCTTGTTGTTTGTTGATTTATTGAGGGCATCACTCTGACAGGTGTGGGATGACACCTCATTGTGGTTTTAATTGGCATCTCTCTGACGATCAGCGACGTTGAGCTGAAGTTTGTTTTTTAAAAACATCATTTTGATGATTAAGTTACGAACAGTCACTTATAAATAGTTACAACTTACCTCTCATCTGTGTCAACACTGATGACTTAATGACTTGGTTTTTCTGCTGTTACTGACGTTTGTGAATATTTGTCTACTTGATGCCACGTTTGGCTGAATTTGGGGGAAATAAGCCTCAGTTGTGTGTGTGTGTGTGTGTGTGTGTGTGTACAATGTTATATGTTGTATATGACATATTGTATATTATATATAGTATTTCTTAAGTATTTACTCAATGTTAGACTCTACAGTACTTTACATGACCTTAATTCTCACAACAATCTCATGGGATAGTCCTTGTGTAAACCTCATTTTTCCAGAAAAAAACTGAGGCTCAGAGAAGTCAAGTCCCTTCCTCAAGATCCTAGGCTCCTGAGTATTACACCTGGGATGGAATTTAGCTTGTCTGACCCCCGAGCCAACAGTCAAAAATCACGTCCCTTTGTTGCTTCCCTCATCTGGTTCCAATCCCTCATAGGGAAACTGAGGCCAGAGAAGGGACCAGCTTTGCTGTGGTCTGATGGTTACTGCCTGCGTCTGTGGGTAAGCCAGCTCTCTGCCTCTTGCTGCCCTTTCCCGCTCACCTTTGACCCCTGTGTTTCCCAGCGGGAAGCCCCGCCTCCGTTGTTTGCTTGGCCAACTGCTCCGATCAACTGAAAATATCGCTGTGATTCCCTCTAATTCTCCTGCCTTTTCTTCTGAAGAGAGCACAGAGCTTTTATTCCTCCCTGTAGGTCCTAATGTGATTATTTGTGAAGCAGACAAACATACAAATGCACATGACTTTGAATTATGGGGAGTAGCGGGACAGGCTGTATTTAAAACAACGACTCCATTACTCAGAGCTGAGGAGGCTGGAGCGGCATTCTTAGAAGGCCTTCTGCCCAAGCTGCCGTGGCAGTCCGCGTACGGACATGGATTTTCCCTTTGTTCAGGCTCCACTCATCACTAGCATTAGATCTACTACGTGCAAGGCCCAAAGCTGGGTGGGGGTGGGGCGGGCACGAAGAGAAAGGAAACTTCTGGTCTTGAGAGCCCTCCTGCCTTCCTTCCTCACTCTCTTTCCCTCCCTTCCACTTTTCTTCCCCGCTAGCTTTCTTTTTCTTTTCTGTCCTCCCCCATTGCCTATCTCCCTTATTTCCAAACAGGCCTCTCTGTAGGCCCCGACCCTGACCCTGACCCTGACCCCTGGCCCCTCCTGCTGCTTCTTGAGGTCACTTTTTTCAGGTTACCATGACATTCTCCTGGGATTCACTGGTCCAGCTCCCTTTCTCAACATGCTATGGCAGATGCCTCCACAGGTGCATATAATCCTCATGGGGCCGGTGTGTCTCTCTGGCTGGGGATCTCCAGGACACAGAGGAATGGGGAGGGCTCTGCCATCTCATAGAGCAGTTTGCTGATGCGTGTTCCAGCAACTCCAGCTCTGTCAGTGCGTCCTCTACAAGGCAATTTCTTGGCCAAAAGACTCAGGGAAACCTCGCATCAACAGCTCTATCTTGGGAAATGCCCAGGTAAGCAAACTGATAGAATTTTGTTGAATTCAACATTCTCCAAACATACATCTTTGTGTGTGTGTGTGTGTGTGTATGTGATTTGCAACTTAGTTAACATCCCAAAGACACTTCAGGGAAAACCTTCATGTGGAACAGTTCAGTAGCCACACCCAGTCTCACCTGGTCAAATCACCACCTTTGCCTAAGAATTCAACTCACCGTACAATGCCCCATTGGATGTCAGCTCTCCCAGGAAGTCATTCTCCATTTCTTCTGCTAGAAACCATCTCTCCCTTCTAGGAATCTCCATGTCAGGGATGTGGTGAGTGAGGCTGGAGCAGGCACTGGTGTCATGGAGCTTGAGATGAACTTTGAGCCAGATGCAAGTTTGAGTCCTGGTCCCACCTATGAACTGGGGAACTTCAACTTCTCTGAGCCCCATGTGTATCAGTCTCCTCACCTGCAGTGTGGGACAACAGTACACACATGTGCAGTGTTTTCACATGAACAGTACAGCCAAGTGCATGGCACATAGCAGGCACTTAATGAGTGGTGATTGCCACTATTACTATTGCTACTAGTATTAGCACCAAGAGGGATGTCAAAGTCTAGTGGTCAAATTGAGTTGTAGTTTGTGCCAGGACAGAGGGGCCACTTGGAGTGTGTCCCCTGCCATAGAGGTTAATTTAAAGGTCATCAACAATGACCTCACTTAAATCCTTCTCCCTCCAATCCCCCTTATTGCCCTAGGAGGTACGAACATAGTGAATGGGGTGTCTCACGCCCTGAGTCAGCTCCAAGAAGGAGGCTCCGTTTGGAGGCTGGGCTCCCTCCGTGTGAAGGCACAGAGTTCCCAGGACTCCCTCTAGCCCTGCTGTGGAAGGGAAGCCTGGGGGCTGGTGTGGGGTTAATGAGTCTCTCTCTCTCTCCCTGTAATAATCTGATAGATGGCTCCTCCCTGCCCTGCTCCTCTCTGCAACCTTTAGGTCCTCTCTTTGGCTGCTTCCCGCCTAGGGGAGACCTCGGAGTGGGCCATTATTGCTTAATTACTGGCTAAATGGTCTCATTTGTTCTGCATTTGTCAGTGGTGAGTCTGGGCCAGGGCAGCCAAGAGAATTTTGAAAGTCCTCATGGAGCTCCAGCTTTGGGTCTCCTTCCCTTCTGTCCAGCAAGGCTGGGCATGGAGGCAGCGGAGTGGCTCCTGGAGCTGTGGCTGGGTCCTCCCCACCAGCTGGTTGCTGCCTCCAATCTCCTCCTCGCTTTTCTCTTTCGTCTTCCCCTGCCGTTGACTTTGCCTCTGCCCGGGGTGGTAGAATGAACTTGGACGTTGCCATCCTGAAACCCAGATTTGAAACCCAGCAGATGTAGCCTTGGCCACTTGGGTGACTGAATGTCCATATCTTTATATGCAAAATGGTGTAATCGCAGCGCAGGCCTCAGCACGGCACAGTGAGTGTGTGTACGAGTGAATTTCCATTGTCAACTACTGTTGTAGGATTATTCATTTTAATTATATTTTTGTCACATACATGATCTGTCTCATGCCTTTGTGCCACTTTCCTAGGAACCTTCCGTGAAGACGAGAGCATTTGGCTTAGACAGCCCTCTCAAGCTGCCTACCGTCTGCTTCTACCCACCCACTCATCTCCCTTCCCCTCTGCCGTGTTCTGCGTGGGCAACGTGGGCCCCGGAGGGCAAATTTTTGCCTTTCCAATAATGCTGTTGAAAAACCTTTTCTATGCTCTTTTTCCAACATGAAAAACCACCTTATTAAGAAGTAGATGATTTAAAGTGCAAGCAGATAGCTGGCTGGGCATCTGTATCCTGTGACGCTGGGAGTCCAGGCTGCCGCAGGTTGGGTCCCGTGGGAAGCTGAGTCCAAGACAGAGTTTGCAGGATGTTTATTAGGAAGCGCTCATGGGACCAGCCCCCATGGGGAAGAGAGAAAGGAAGCAGGACTGGGAAGGAGAATCTGCGGTGGAACCAATCCCGGAAAAGGGCTGGAGTGGCTTTTCAGAGTATGTCAAGTTGGAGGTGATTGGCTGGACCTTCACAGCTTTGGGCCAATCAGTCACTTGATGCGGGCTGCCCTGGGAAGGGGAAAGACTTGGGAGAGGTGACGCTTCAGCTGAGGCCATCCCTAAAGGGGATGCCCATCAAGGTTGGTCAGTGGGTAGCCTACCTAGCAGCTGGGACACAGAGCCCTTCATTCCTTCCTGAAGGACTATCTGGGGAGGCTCCCAGAACGTCTCCTGTAGTCTAGCCCTGATCTGTCCATCATGGGCCTTCCAGGTCCCACTTCTTTTAAAAAAAATATATTTTATTGATTTTTTTACAGAGATGAAGGAAGAGGGATAGAGAGTTAGAAACATCAATGAGAGAGAATCATCGACCAGCTGCCTCCTGCACATCCCCCATGGGGATGTACCCACAACCAAGGTACATGCCCCTGATCGGAATCGAACCCAGGACCCTTCAGTGTGTAGGCTGATGCTCCATCCACTGAGCCAAACCAGCCAGGGCAGGCCCCACTTCTTGTTTGCTATATCTTTTGTCCCCTGATTGCTCACCTTGGACCCAAACTGGCAACCAGAAGTAACTTCTAAGTTCTCAGAGTTTTCCTGCCTTAGCCTCTGGGCTTCACCTTGACCTCAGCGAATAATCATTCTTAAGGAAGGACATAAGCCTCTTTCTTCATCAGCCAGCTCCTGGATTTTTGCACTCATGGAAAGGAGCCATGTCACCAATCATGCAAAATAGCAGATAATGCACAATCATTTACATCCGTCCTTCAGTTGCATTATGTGGTGACAAGGGGATGGGAAAGGTGAGATGGAATAAAGTGTGTGCACTCTGGATTCAGACCATCTGAGTGTGCATCTCAGCCCTGCCACTTGCTCGCTGTCCAACCCCTGAGAAAGGTACTCAACCCTTCCGTGCCTCAGTTTCCTGATCGGTAACAAGGAAGACTTAAAAATGCTACCGAGCCCATAAAACTTGTCAGCGTTGGATACATCATTGCACTCCATGCCCTTCGAACAGTGCCTGGTGAGAAGTAATTCACCTTAATGGCGATGTTTTGTTAAAACGTATTTGTTACCTAGTGTCAGCGTCACCTAACTGGGGTTAGTCCGGAAGAGCTGCCATGGCAGGAGAAGGTGTCCTAACTTTATTTATTTAAAAAATATATATATTTTGTTGATTTTTTACAGAGAGGGAGAGGGATAGAGAGTTAGAAACATGCCCTTGACCAGAATCGAACCTGGGACCCTTGAGTCCGCAGGCTGACGCTCTATCCACTGAACCAAACTAGTTAGGGGAATGTCCTGACTTTAAAGGGTGGCCATGGATGTCCCGCTAGGCAGATCCCCTCCAGACAGTAGTCAGTAGACAGGCATTGAAGAAGGGGAGTCAGCACCAGGGACAGCTCCCACAATCTCCACCACCACCATCCACCTTTTCCTCCAAAGGACAACAAAGCACACACACTCTGTCCACTGCTCCCCTCCCAGGCCTCCTGGGAAGCTAAGGACCTTAAATACTTACAGACCAACGGTTCTCAGGTCACTGTCTTGGTTCCCACGGACAGTAGAAAAAGGACTGAAGGAGCCAGTGAGAGGGACATTCGATTCTTGAGTCTACCTTCAACCGTTGCATATACAGAGAGAGTAGGGCCTTCCTCGCTGGTCAGGGACACTCTTTTCTCATCTGTGAAGCAATTGGGTGACTTGCTGGACTCTGGCCAACTTTGGAGCTTTGCTGGGCCTCTGGGGGTGGAGGCATGGATCCCAGGGGCCAGCAGATGGCAGCCTCTGTCCTGTGTCCATCCTCGAGGCAAAGTTTCCCAGCTGGCACTGTCACAGGACGTAGCTGAGATTCTCTAAGTCTGCCAGAGTGAGCAGAGTCTTCGAACCCTGGGTATCTCTGCTCTCGCCATTACCCATTGTTCCCTCCCCCCACTCCCCTCTCTCTAAGCCCTGGCTCTCCGGCTCTCATCACGACAGCAGGCTGAGACTGTGCCTCTCAGATGGAAGTCTGCCTGTTTTTCTGCCTGGTTCCCTGCTATTGCCTGGTCCTGGGGCATCTCAATACTCTCTTTGTGCCCCTAGGGGGCTGCACTGCAGGGCTGGGCAACACCCCCGAGTCTCCTCCTCCTTCCTCATCACCCCTCGAAGCTGCCACTGCAGGATGCTCAGACTGGCACGCAGAGAAAGCCAGGCTCAGGGTAGGAGGGGAAACATGTCGCAGCCTGGATTCTCTCATGGAGGGGCTCGTGTTTGCTGGGAGCGGCAGCGATGCTCTTTGAGTCCCGGGAGATGAAGGAGTGGAAGGACGCCCGAGCCGCAAGGCAGGTGGGTAACTTCATAATTATTATTAAGTACCTGCTGGGTGCCACGCACACTTCCAACCTGCAGCGTGAGCTACACACACCATCCTTCTGAGGAAGTCGATAGTCAGAGGTCAGAGCATTCACTGAAGGTCATGCAGCCAAGATGTGGCAAAACCAAGAGTCCCGGGGTCTGCCTTTGGAGGTAAATGAGACGATGTGGGAGGAGCGTCGAGCAGGAGTCAACCAACTGAGTTCTGATTTCGACTCTGCCCTTGGGTGACCTTCAAGAAGTTTTCCCTCCCCGGACCTCAGTTTCCCCATTTGAAGATGGGAAGATCGGGGTAGGATGCTCTCTAAGGATCCTCCAGCTTGAAGAGCCTATGAATAGATTCTCCTCCGGGGACCGAGGCTTTTTAAAAACGGTTCGCAGGAACCCACACATGTAGCGCCCAGCCGTATGCATCAGTGGAGTGGGCGGCAGCCGGTATGGTGAGCGAAGGCTGTGAGAAGGGCCCCTGCCCAAAATATGCCAGTCACTCATCCTTCTGCCAAAGTGCCTGCAGTCCCACCAGCCTGGATGCTGCCTCCCGAGGCCCCCCTCTCAGAACGGCAGTCTCCGGGGAGGCGGGCAGGCTCAGTCCTTTCCCGGGAGAAGAAGAACCTGTCTTTTGATGGGTATTGAAACCAGGGGGCATTTCCGGACTTCAAAACCACGGTCCTTCCAGTGAGAACGGTTCCCAGGCACCTGGGAGAGGGAGGCCTTCTTTCCACGAAGCAGGGCGGAGGGGAGGCAGGCAGATGCTGGCTGCTTCCTGAAGCACCCGGCTTTGGGTCCAGGCTGACCTGGGTGTGAAGTCAGGCACTGTGTGGCCTTCTGGAATATGCGCTGACCTCCTCCCTCCCCAGGCTCTGCCTCCTCAGGACTCAGCACCCACAGGCTGCTGGAATGTGTTCTCCTGGCGGAGGTGGATCAGACCAGCATTAGCCGCACCAAGTGGGCGTCTTCCCAGGAGAGACAGGAAGCTGGTGCCTGGGGAATGCTACCCTCCCCCCTGGCTCCTCCTGGCAAGCCCAGCGCTGCATCCCTCCCTCCCTTTTCAGCAGCGACTGATGAAGGGGTCACTGTCATCTCCCTCACCACCCAGACCTCGCCTCCACGCTCCTTCCCTGCTCCCTCCCGGCTCAGGGAGCTGGGAGCTACTTCTGATGAGGGGGCACTAGGGGCCATCTGCAAACAGGGTTACAGGAGCCCCCACCTCTCACAGCTCCACTGGACAGGTGGGAGGATACGGGAGAAGCCCAGTGCCTGATGGGGTGCTTGATGAATGTGGGTGACACACCCCAACTAAGGAATGGAGACCTTTCTGTCTTCAAGGTCCCTGTATCTGTGAGCTAAAGAGGAGCATGGGGTCACAGCCACATGGTAAGTTGTGCCTGAGTCCTGGCTACATCCATTCTCTTGTAACCTAAGGGTCCAGCTAGCCCTGAAGAACTCCACAGGGGACAGCTGCCACAGAACCACAAATGACAAGGCTGCAGGGGTACCCTCTGTGACTAGCACATAGTAGGTGCTCACCTGGTTGTGCCATGCTTAGCGCTGGCCCTCCTGGCCAGCCACTCTTCCTCTTGCCCATCCATCTGCCCACCACCTGGGCCCGTCCTGGAGGGCACCAGGCTTTGAGGCCTCATTGCTCCTCTTTCTGAAATAGCTTACCCGTTATCTGTGCGGCTTGCTCCCTCCCCCCTTCAAATCTCTCCAAGTATCACCTCTGCCGAGAAGCCCTACCTGACTATCCCAGTGAAAACAGCACCCTGGCATCCCATTCTTCTTAAAGTATATGTTTATTGATTGCAGAAAGGAATGGAGAGGGAGAGAGAGAGAAACACCAATGATGAGAGAGAGTCATTGATCGGCTACCTCCTGCACACCCCACACTGGGGATGGAGTCCACAATTGGGACATGTACCCCGATGGGGAATTGAACCATGACCTCCTGATTCAACTGTTGAGCCATGCCAGCTGGGTAGCACCCCATACCCCACTGTATTTGCCTCTCCCCGAATTACCTTACGTAGTCCTTCCTTCCTCTTCCTGTTTTGAGAGTCCAGTTGCGCAAACTAGCTGCAATTTTCAGCAGATAGCCTTGTTTATGGTTGTTCCCCCAGCACCGGGGAGCAGTGCCCGGGCACATAGTAGGTGTTCAGTAGACATTTGTTGGATGCATGAATGGATTAAGTCATGAACACACATTGGGTCAGATCATTTGTTCATGGTTTCCTGACCCAGGTGCCCCAATCTGTGGAGGGTGTCAGCGGCTGGCTGCCCAGGATACTGGTCAGGAGGAGGACAAGGGGCCAGTACTCACCTGGAACTAAAACCTCATTAGCTGCAGCGCAACCAAGGAGGTTCATTCTGTGATCACTCACTCACCAGACACTTATTGAGCACCTATTCTATGCCAGGCACACTGCCTGGCGTGAGGATTGTGCTGCTGAGAGAGACACACCTGTTCATGCTACTTGGGAGCTGAGAATATCATGAGAGATGACACTTTTCCCAAAGCGGGGTCCCAGGTGCCGGCACTGACAGCTTCTCTGAGTCATTTCTAGAGGGGGAGCGCATTCACCTCCCACAGATTTCTCCCCTCCTCCTGCTCCCTCCAGCTTCTGTTGTGCTCGGTGAGACCTGAGGTTTACTGAAGAGCCGAGGCTGGCAGCGGTGGTGGGTGCCCCTGATCTGGGGGGAGGTTGGGACACCGAGGGACAGCTCACCACGGGCGTCCAGATGGGGCTAAACTGAACCCCAGGCTCAGAGGATGGCTCTTTTCCTTCGTCAGCATCCCAGCTCGGTGCGCACGGAGCTGGTGAAAGCCAGGCTGCGTGCCAACTCGTTAGGAATAGCTTCCCAGCTTCCCGGAGCCAGGAGGGGCAGGGCGGGGGACGTGGGGGTGACGTGGGACGGGGGAGAGGGCGACAGCTTTCTGTCCCTGGGCTGCTGACAGGCTGCTGAAAGGGAAGGGAGGGGTGCAGAGCTGGGCCTGCCAGGAGGAGCTGGGGAGGGGGTGGCACTCCCCAGGCACCAGCTTCTGGGCCTCTCCTAGGAACATGCCAACCAGCGGGGCTGCTGCCTGCTGGATGCCACCTCCCACACCCCACACAGCCTGTGCCCGCTGAGTCCCGAAGTGAGGGACTTGGCTTCGGGAGGGAAGAAGTCAGAGCAAAGCACGAAGGAAAACTTTTACAGAAAGGGGGGTGCCGGGGTCTATGGAGCTCCCCACCCCCCTAAAAGTGCAGGAGGCACTGAAGTGCCTTCCCAAGAAGAACGAACAACCTGACCTGGCCAGATGACAAACCGGGAACTGTTATCAGAGAGGAGTGTGAATACCTGCATGGAGGCTGCTGTTTCTGACTTCAGAATCATCTGTATGCATTCATTCATTCATTCATTCATTCAACCTCACTGACCTCACCTTGTGCTGGCTGAGACCTGAAAAAGTGGTGATAAATAAGACTACGTCCCTGCCCTGAAGGAGTCCATGAACCCAGCCACAATACCATCCTGAGGCTGGTGTTGCCATCATACAGGGACCACCGATGGGCAGCAGGAGCCAGAGGAGAGAGAGAAAAGGTGACACTTGGGACCAGGAGGATCACAGAGGGCTTCCCGGAGGAGGTGGTATCTGAACTGGGCCTTATAGTTTCTTAAGCTACCCAGGACGAGAGGACAGTGTGGACACAGACCCAGAGGTGGGAGAGGAGGTGGAGACCACCATTTGGCTGAGGCACGTGGTTGGGGCAGGGGCGCTGAGACAGATGTGCTTGTCCAAGAAGGCTGGGCCCCCTCACCCACATCTGGCCGGCCAGGGGGGGTCCATTCTCCTGGCTATGTGATTGGTTCCCGAGTGGCCTGGGATCCAAGGTGGCCCGTGGCAGTCAGCACCAGGACTTCTGCTGAAATCACCCTCGCCGCTCCTGTCACTTATAACCGAGGATGTCAGTCTCAGTCAGCTCAGCTGCTTTAAAGGAGACTGTGGACACGGGTTTAGACAGCAGGAACTTATTTCTCACGGTTCCGGAGGCTGGAATTCCTACATCAGGGCATAGACATGGCTGGGTTCTGAGAGTCCCCATCCTGTCTGCCGATGGCTGTCCCCGTGGGGTGTCCTCACCTGGCAGAGAGCAGAGAAAACTCTGGTCCCTTCATCCCCTTCAGAAGGCACCCGCCCCACCATGGGCCCCACCTCCATGACCTCCTCCAAATCCAACCACCTCTCAAAGCCACACCTCCAAATGGCAGTGCCTTAGAGACGAGGGCGGCGACATTTGGGAGAACACAGCCATCCAGTCCAGAGCAGAGTTACCGTAGGCACACTCTCGAGGGGAGAAGGCGCGGCGAGGAGCCCCGGATGTGGGTTGGAGCTCCCGCTCTGTCCCACGCAAGGCACAGTCTTGGGGACACACTTCTCCCTTCCTCTCAATGGGGCTCCGTTTCCATGTAGAAGAAGGAGCCTAAACCAGATGAACTTGGAGGCCCTACCAGCTCCTCCGCTCTGCATTCCCACATCTGTTCTCCCCACCTCCTCCCAGCCGGGGGGCCACCGCCTCGTGTGGGTGTGGATGGGGGCGCGGGGGCGCTCTGCTGAATATCTGAGCACATGAGCGTGAGAAAACATCACCATGATTATGTGCAATTTCTTGGCTCATCCTGTACCGCTGCCTCCCTCTCTGAACGAGATCAGGAGTTGGGGGCGGGGGTTGATGGGATTTTGCATCTTGAAAGGAGCTGAAACCCGGCCTGGCCTCACCCTCCCTGTTCCAGGGAGGCTCGGGGGTGGCGGACAGTCTGTCCAGCACTCGGTGCAGCCCCGCTGGGAGCTGGAGGGCTCTGACTCCCCGGCCTCTCCCCCATCTCTGTTCTCCACGAGACTGGGAAGTTCATTATTTCCCCGACCGGCTTTGCTAGCGAGACTCAAATTAATTTTCCATCTCTCCCCTTCTCCCAGGCCTCGCAATCATTAAATGCCAGGGAAAGTTAAATAAACAGCTGATTTACAGAAGCATTTTCTTCCTTCCTTTCTGTTCTTTCTAGAGCAGGGACCTCTATTAATCAGTTGTGCTGAGAGCAGTCTGATTAAGCAGTGGCACCCCTTCAGCTGAGGAGCGGTCAGAGGGCTGGGCGACGGGCAAGAGGCTCCTAATCAGAGACTAAAAATAGCTCCAGCTCCTGCTCCGCCTCCCCCCTCCCCGGGTCCAGACTGGGCCTTCCCTGCGGGCAGGGGTGAAGCCGGGCACCTGCCCGACCCCCTGCCTCTCTCCACCGTTCTCAGCTGGAAGGCTTTCCCCCAGTAATTTCACTCCACCTCACAATTGTGTAGAGACTCAGAGAGGGGAAGGGACCTGCCCAGGGTCACACAGCGAGGAGGTGACTGCTGGGATTTAGAATCCTGAATCCCAGCGAGGGACTAAGGGATGAAGAGGTTTCCGGATTTGAACAATTTGACAATAAATAAATAAATAAATAAATAAATAAATAAAGGACTGGCGGCACATCTATCGGCACACGCACAGGTGCGCTCTTTCCAAGTTCACAGGCAGAGCCACCCCTGCCCCGCCCTGCTTCTGTTTCCGGCCTGGAGAGCAGTGATAGACCAACTGCCCCACCCAACCCCCCTCCTGGGTTCTCCTGGCTGCACGGAAGACTTCACCCACGTACCCCTGTGCCCCCAGAGTCCTGGAACCTTTCTGCAGCCTCACACAGATGCTGGCACAGCAACTGGCTCTGTGGCAGTGACAACAACCGGGTACAGCCCTTTCTCTGCCCTCAATGGCTGGTGACCTGCCTTTCCCCCGCCCCCCTGAGACTCACCAAGGTCGGTCAACCCTCCTTCTGTAAAATGAGGAAATACTTACTTCTCAAGGCCAACGTTGGAGAGTAAATGAGAGGGATTATAAAGCACCCGCCACGGGCCCAGGGACGCAGGGGCACTCCCTCTTGTGTCTCCCTGCCTGGCACATAGTAGATGCTCAGTAAGTGGAAGTGAATGTCACATCACCCCCCCACCGGGCATTTACTGAGCAATCGTCCTAAGCTCTGCCCAGCTCAGAGGCATAAGCTGACATGGCCAGGTTTCTCCACGGAGAAACACTCAGGATGGTGGGTGAGACAAATGCAAAGGGAAATTATTCCAAATAATGCAAAAGAAATGCTATAAAAGATGAAACAATGGTCTCAACTTAAAGTTCGCATAGCTAGGTACTACTCTGTGCCCGGGGGTCTGCATGAAGTGCTTTGCCTCTTTCCGCAATGAATTCTCAGCAATGCTATGAGGTGTGCACTGTTATCACCTTTATGTTTTTTATTTTTTTAAATATATTTTATTGATTTTTCACAGAGAGGAAGGGAGAGGAATAGAAAGTCAGAAACATCGATGAGAGAGAGACATCGATCAGCCGCCTCCTGCACACCCCACACTGGAGATGTGTCCCCGACTGGAATCGAACCCGGGACCTTTCAGTTCTCAGGCCGACGCTCTATCCACTGAGCCAAACCGGTCTCGGCTCACCTTTATTTTATAGATGACGAAACTGGGCACAGAGAGAGTTAGTAACTTGCCCAAGGTCACACAGCTGTTCAATGGCAAAAAGGACAGTGGAAGCACAGAAGAAGGGTTGGTAACAAAGGGGGGATCAGGGTGGGAAGCATCTCTGAAAGGGCGAGCTTTGGGGTGGGCCCCGAGTCCTGAGATCCCATCCCTTCTTTCCTGACTGTCCAACCCCCAGACAACCCACTGCTTGACCCTGAAGGGGCAGTCATGTGATCCACCTCCCCAAGCTTTGGCTGATTGGCTGAGGATGGACACCTGACCAATGGGATGGACCAATCACTCTTGCTCACAAGAATTTCAACTTACATTACTAGAGAATGGGAGCTGGATGGAAGGCCATTAGATCAGTTCCAGAAACAAGCAGAGCTAAGAAGTATGGTAGTGGCCGGGGGTGAGGGGGCGAGGGCGGGAATGAACCTGGTTCGGATCTGGTTCTCTCTTATTTCTGAGTCCTGGAGGCCTGGCCGGTCTCCCAGCTTCTGGGGCTCCCGGGTCACCCAGGTTGCCTCATAATGAATTCCTCTTTACTTAAGTGAAGCTAAGGGCTTCTGCCACGGAACAATGCCAGCTGAAGACAGATGAGCGAATGTGTCCGTGCAGGCCTACAGAGACAGGGGAGGGACGGAGGCCAAGGCAGGAGCTGGGCCACTCTGCAGCCTGGTGAAGGGTGGGCAGTGGGTGCTGAGAAAGACAGCACGAGCCGTGGGCCTGCCTCCGAGTTCACGCGCAGACGTCCACGGGCCGCTCCACTCGCCCGGTGGCTGGGCCTCTGCCCTGGACCAGAGGCCTCGGAGCTCATTCCCTATCAGGCCTGGCCCAGCGCAGAGGCAGAGCTAATTCAACGTAGCCTTCCCTTCCGCCAGGGTTTGAAAAGCAACCTCCTCAGAGACAATGAATATCTACAGCCCCGCCCTCTCCCTCCCTCCCTCCTCTTAATACCTCACCTCCATCGTCTCCTTCTCTGCTCGCTGCCCATAAATTCGTATTAAGAAGTCAGGCAGCCAGGCGGAGGGAAGGGACAGATGGCCCTTTTATTCCTCTCTGGGACAGGGAGACCGTCCCTGTCAGCAAGGGTTAGGGGTAGCCGTGCCACCTGGGAGCGAGTGTGTTCTGGGGCAGACAGCCAGGCCACTGAGTTGCTTGGAGCAAGTGTCTTAACCTCTCTGTTTTCTCACCCAGATCACAACCTCATAAGACGGTTGTCAGGTTGAAATGAGATCCGTGTAAAGGAAGTGCCAGGCGCTCCCCAGGTAGGTGGGACTTAGGGACCTCTAGTCTGAAGCCAGGGGGGCCATGGCCTTGCTGGGTGGCGTCAGGCTGCTGACTTGGCTTCTCTGGGCCTCTGGAAAGGAAGGCTGTGGAGAGCTGGAGGGCAGGCAGTATGGCCGGTGCTCTTGCATCCCATCCTCCCTGGCTCTACTGTGTCCTGGCTGTACCAAGTGGTTAAATGCCTGTGCCTCAGTTTCCTTGACTGTAAAATGGGCTGATACCTCCCCCCCTTGAGGGCTCGAAGGTGTTAGTAAGTTTGAAGCATTCAAAACAGTGCTGAGTGCACGAGTGGCCCTTGGTAGGTGCCGGCTCTTTGTAGTCTTACTTTTTATCTGAGTCAGGCCCTGCCCTCAGACAAGACTGAAGCTAAACAAATGGTGATGCTGTCCTTAGAGGATGCATCTGGAGTTCCTATCAAAAGCGACTCCAGCCGAAACCGGTTTGGCTCAGTGGATAGAGAGTCAGCCTGTGGACTGAAAGGTTCCAGGTTCGATTCCGGTCAAGGGCATGTACCCTGGTTGCAGGCACATCCCCTGGGGTGTTTCCTTTCCTTAAAGAGCAGAGAGGTCCAGAAGTGCCAGCTGTTCACTCTGCTCAGCCAAGTTGGACAAAAGCAACAGGCTTTGCTGCCCGGGGTGCAGGCGGCGTCTCCGCCACAGGAGAGAGAGCCGGAGCCTTGCAGCTTCTGGGGAAAGTGGCTTCTTGCTTGGACATCACTGGCCTGGGGGTGGAGGGGAGAGGGCGGGGATTGTTGAAAAATGGACCCCTGGGAGCATGAGGCGAAGCTTGTCACTGGGAGTTTCCGGTGAGTTAAAGGAGCTGGGATTTGGGGTCCTCTGGCCCCACCCTTTCTCCCCTGGGGAGAGCAATAGATAAGCTTACACTGCAAACCCGTGGCGAGCCCCGCCTTGACTAATGGGAACCCCCAGCTCCGAGGCCTGGATCCTGCCAGCGTTTATGAGGATGAAACGAGTCGGTGCAGGTGAAGTCCCTGGATCAGTGCCAGCACCCGGCAGCCTCCAGGTAAGTGCAACCTGTTACGATTACTGTTCATAGTGTCTGGGTGACCTCAGGCGGGG
>PVJN01007092.1:0-22963 GCA_004026805.1 Lasiurus borealis | reverse complement strand
CCAGTGGCCATGGCGGTGGCAACACCGTTCCACAACCAGCTGTTTCCCTGGTCGGAGGTGTCCTGGGTCTCTGGGCACCGGCCCGGAGCCACCGTGGGCACTGGCCTGGGTTCGAGCATCATGGGATGCGACAGGCAGGTGTGCACAGGGAGCTGAGGGTTTGGATGCGTTCGGGGTGTCCTCTCTGAGAGTGGGGTTTGGACACATTCAGGGGTGTGCTCTCTGAGAGTGGGGTTTGGACACATTCAGGGGTGTCCTCTCTGCGCGTGGGGCCCTTGGTCTGGCGTTGGAAGAGGGCTGCGGGCTGAGCCTCTGGTTAGCACCATCAGCGGCTAACTTCCAGGGGAAATGGCTGCAGCCCCGGCAGGGACCAGAACCACCCGCCTCTCGCCCCTGCGCCTGCCGTGGTCTGCTCTCAACTCACCCAGAGAGGGTCTAGGACAGCCCCTGAGGGGGTGGGGGCTGCAGGTCCACTCCAGGATTTGGTACTCCACAGACCCTTTCCCCACATCCCAGCCAGCACTGGTATCTGCAGAGGCAGAGTGCGCTTTGTTCTAGATCAGAGGGTCCCGGGCAGGAGGCTGGGCACAGCAATGCCAATGGTCATTCGAGCCACATTCATATGCGCTGGGCACCAAGATGCAGTGTTTCTTTTCATTCACCCAGTTGGCCTATGAGGGGGTGTAACAACCCCCATTTACAGACGAGAAAGGCGAGGCTCAGAGAGAAAACACAGTTGGTCCCAAGTCGTGCTTTGAGAGACGCAGAGTCAGGCTCTGAACCAGCTGTGTGCATCCATTCTTCACCCTGGCACTGCCACTTGCTCTACACCAGCGGTTCTCAACCTGTGGGTCGCGACCCCTTTGGGGGCCAAATGACCCTTTCACAGGGGTCGCCTAAGACCATCGGAAAATGCAGATATTTACATCACAATGCATAACAGTAGCAAAATGTCATGGTTGGGGGTCACCACCACATGAGGAACTGTATGCAAGTGTCTCGGCCTTAGGAAGGTTGAGAACCACTGCTCTACACAATGGAAATGTTTAGTTTCCGCTAATAAACCCACAGCATTCGTTATTTAAAGAAATGGATTTCCTGTTTTCTCCATTCGTTTATTTGATGCTGAGAGAAGGGCTGGGAACGGCCTTCCCATTTCAGTGATGAGGAAGCTGAGGCCCAGAGCTGTGAAGTGGCTGGCAGTGAGCGGCCCCAGGAGCCCTGACCTCCCGCCTCCTCTGCCCAGAACCGGGGTGAGAGGCGGCCGTGTGTCTGGGGGAAGCTTCTGCCAACACAGGAGTGATGAGCACGCACTCATTTCCCCAAGCGTCAGTCCCCTCTTTCCGGAGATTGGATTCCAGGCCGTAACAAGGGCCCGAGTCCCCAGCCTGCCATCCGCCTCCAGGTTTTGAGCTCCCGCCCTTTCTGCACTTTAACCAAGTGATTCATTAACTGCCGTGTGCCCAGAAGGTACTTCTATCAGCTGTGTGTTGGGAAATTCAGCTGCATTCGAAGTGTGGTAACAAGCTGAGAGGCTGCTTGGGGGTCAGGTGGGACCGGGAAACTTGCTCTGGCCGGCTTCACCTCTCCATGACCGTGACTGTGCGGAACGGCAACCGGCTGCCGCGAGGGAGGCCGAACATTGCCCGATGCGAGTAACATCATTCCCTTGCTTAAACCCTTTCAGTGGTCCTCACCATCCAGCCAGATTTCTCATTTCTTCTGTCCTGTCTTGCAAACATCCATCTATCCATCATCCATAAATCCACCATCCATCCACCCATCCACCCATCCATCTACCCATCCACCCACTCATCCATCCATCCATCCATCCATCCATCCATCTACATCCATCATCCATCCATCCATCATCCATCCATCCACATTAATTTCTTCATTACTTTATGAATTAATTTAATGACATTGTACCTTATCCTATTCTGATTTTTCTGTTCTCTAAGCATGTAAACCTTATAACAACTCAGTTCTCTCTCTCTCTCTCTCTCTCTCTCTCTCTCTCTCTCTCTCTCTCTCTCATCTATCACCATTATTGTTTATTGCCTTTCTCCACCACCATCTCTCCCTGCTCACTAGAATAAAAAATCCACAAGAGTAAGCATCTTGGTTATATTCACTGATATTCTAAAGGCTGTTCAGTAGACACTTAATAAACATTTGTTAAATAAACAAATGAACATGGACATAATATTGAAGAGGATACTGGTTTATGGGAATTAAGATAAAACTGGAGACTTTGAAGTACATAAATAAATGCCAGTGTCTAGACCACTACAGGCAATCTTTCCTCCATCTGCCTATGGTACTTCTCATGAGGGCAAGTTTGAGATTACAGGCCAGTAGGAGGAATTCAAGCACCTCACCTGGCATTGGGCTCTCCAGCATCTGACCCCTGCCCTCCTGTTACTATCTATCAGGCCATCCGGTGAACTGGAATTGCTTGCACTTTCCAAACACACTTTGAGCTACCTTTTCATACCCCAGGGCCTTTGCACATACTCTTTCTCTTACAGGAATCTCTTTATTCACTTGGCCATCTGGAAAAACTCCTGCATACTATTTGGAACTATATTCAGATTACACCTTCTTTGGGAAAACTTTTCCGTTTGTTTTCTCCCCATTTGTGGCAAAATTAGATTCACCCTCTTCCCCTTCTGACTCCTTCTATTGAAGAATGTTTCAGATGGTAAATTTGCTTAATTTTTTTTAAAAAATATTTTTATTGATTTGAGAGAGGAAGGGAGAGGGGGAGAGAGAGATAGAGACATCAATGATGAGAGAGAATCACTGATCAGCTGCCTCCTGCACACAACACCCTGGGATTGCCCACAACTTAGCCGTGGATCCTGACTGGGAATCAAACCGTGACCTCCTGGTTCATGGCTTGATGCTCAACCACTGAGCCACAGTGGCCAGGCAGAATTTGCTTATTTTTGTCTGTCTCCTTCATGACATGGGAACTCTTTGGGCCGGAAACTATTTCCTCAGTACCTAGGAAAGAGCAGTATTGGGGGAATTACTGTAATAATAACTATTTGTGGAATTATTATAATTATAGCAGCTGCTGATTATTGGGGACTTGCCAGTTACGGTCTCAGTAACAATGTAAGGCAGGAGCTGCTATTTTCCCTGTTTATATTGAGGGAATAGATACAGAGAGATTATGGTGATTTACCTGAGATTATACTTTAATAACTGGCGGAGCCAGAAGCAGAACCTGGGCCAGCTGATTCTGCACGCCTCTGTGACCTTGGAGACGACCTTTCGCACGTCAAGGTCTCAGTATTTCTCTCTGTACAATGAACTGTTCAGTCAGAGACTAATATTTCAGGACTCTCTCTCATTGTCCTTGTTGTAGAGCTAATGAAATTTCGTTCCCTCTGTTCACTGAAATGCTGCCACAGGACACGCCTGGTCACAGCCTCAGGAAGAGAGGGTCTGAATGAGCCAGGCCTGTCCCCTCTGTACCTCCTGGTATATTTAATCTGGAGCTAGGACCTCCATGGTACAGACTTCCTGAGAGAGTAAACAATGAGAGAAGATGTCTCGGGAGACAGTTTGCTGTGTGCTCTCCTCCCAGCTCCCCGAATTCGTCCTGTGGGTGTGGGAGGCTCCTGCGGTTTGCTGAGGAGAAGAGGGAAATGGTGAGAAGGAAGTTGGCAAGTTGCGGTCATTTTGGAGCCTCCACGGTCTTGGTGGATGTCTTGTTCTTGGCCAGGCTTGGCTTGGGCATTGCCTGGCTCCCCTGATGTGGCACCTGCCAATGACATCGTCTCAGATCTGCCCGCCTGTGTTCCCAGTTCTCATCACCAACCCTAGGACCCCGGGGCCATGCCTTCCATGGCTAGTGGGTTCTGGGGGTCACACACCTGGACACGTTGTCCCGTTGGACCCGTATCAGTGTCCTAATGCTGCTGCGTGAATGTCCACAAACTTAGTGGCTGAAGATGGCACACAAATTCCCCGACAGCTCTGGAGGTCAGAGGTCTGAAAGCAGTGTCCGGGCCACTTTCACGGTGTCCCCAGGGCTGGGTCCTTCTGGAGGCTCAGAGGGAGGATGTGTTTCTATGTCTTTTTTTTTTTAAGCTTCTGGAAGCCACCTGCTTGCTTGTCTTGTGACCCTTTCCTCCCAGCATGTTAGCCTCTTGATCTTGTCATCGTCCACTTCTATGGACTGATCTTCTGCCCCCCTGGGCATGGCATTGGGCCACCTGGATCACCCAGTGTAATCTTCCTGTCTCCAGACCTGCCAAGTCCCTTTTGCCATGTAAGGTGGCATAGTCACCAGTTCTAGGGCCATTTGGATATGTATAACATCATTTGCGGGCCATTCAAAATTATCAACTTAAACATTAGCCTGCTATATTCGGTCAAACATTTAATTAACTCACCCCTAATGCCTTGGCAGGGCCAGACCCAATGATGAGCTGGAACTCATGTGTTCTCACCATCTCCAAGCTTCCGACCTGCAGAAGCAGCTGGCACGCTTCACCCTGGGGCTGCACAGCACGCAGCCTGAGATCTGGAGATGCTGGAGGAGATGGAGCAGAAGCTGGGCTTGCTGTGGTCCAGGTATTGCCCAAGGATGAGCTGTGTGCAAGAGGTACCACTGTCCTTGATCCTACACTGACCTTCTGATGGCAGATATGGCTGCTGCTTCACATCACTCCCCCCCGCCCCCTGCCAAATTACTGCCAAACAAACTCAGAACCAGCAAGGGGAAGGAATTCTGGGAAATGTAGTCCTAGCTTAGTTTACTCAGTACAAAACTACCATAGATTACTCTTGTCAATGTGGCATATTTACATACTTCCTTTAACTTTCAAATTAAGATCATAGCACAATTTTGCTTCCTCCTAACATAAGGCAGCTATGACAAATGAAAACACACAAACTTTCCTTCCAAAAGAGACACACATCCCTTTATCCGTCTTTGGGTGATGTCAAACCTTTTCTAGCTGAGTCATACTCCTTCCTAGACAACCTACCACCTAAATGTGGATGATAAATTAGCGACCGGTCACAAATCTTAGGTTATATGGTAACAGGAGTGAGAGAGGGGAAAATAATTGATTAACATACACACAAAGGTTTTTATACAAAATCAAGAAGAAATACTCAACTCTATTATCCTCATTTCCTCAACTGGTCATGCATGCAATTATAGCTGGTATTTATACTTCCTTTTTTTTTTCTGCTACCCATGTTGTTTTCTATTTTCCCTTAGCAAGAATCTTGGTCTCTCACAGTCCCTTGCCTGACTGGGTGGCTCAATTGTCATTCTTTAAGGATCTGGGTCATTAGTGTCTTACCTACAACAGGTCATTTTTAAAAAAATATATTTTTATTTATTTCAGAGAGGAAGGGAGAGAGAGAGAGATAGAAACATCAATGATGAGAGAGAATCATTGATTGGCTGCCCCCTGCAGGCCCCACACTAGGGAACAAAACCTGCAATGAGAGCATGTACTCTGACCAGGAATCGAACTGTGACCTCCTGGTACTTGGGTCTGCACTCAACCACTGAGCTATGCCTGCTGGGCATGGGTCATTTTTCTTTTATTGACTTTTATACCAGGACATGGGAATAAAAGGGGGTTTCTTGAATTCAGGACATCTTCCTGTTTTATCCCATTGTATACTAGTAGCAGCAACCCAGTTTCCCTTTGATATTCTGGATTCGTCACTCTAGCCAGTATGGAGACCCGTTTCTATGCCTATTGATCCACTGGCACGGGGAACCTCAAGTAGTCCAGTCTCACTTCCGGTTTAACGAGACCATTGTTCTGTGTCCCGGTAGAAGCAGTCCTCCTTTGGGAACTAAGACATCCAGTCCAACAGAACCTAAAGTCATGGGGGCACAAAGCAACATGTTTGCTAGTGAATTACGTAGGTTAACATGAGAGAAGACACTCCCATTTCTACTCCTTGATCCTAGACCTGGGAATCCGATCTGCAGGGTGAATAGCACCAGAGAGTGGTTGCTGATTTCAGAGCACAGCCTGCCTTCTGGAGGCTATGGCCCAGCCCTGCAAGACGTTGTCACAAGGCTGGTACCACAATGGAGCCTTTGCAAGGCCATCCCACCGTTTTGTCAGACCAGCTGCTCCCGGGTGATGGAGATCATGGTTATCCCAGGGAATTGCCTGAACCTGGACCCATTGCCACATTTTCCGTGCTGTGAACCATCAGAGGCAAAACTGTGTGGCATGCTGTGATAGTGAACCAGGCATCTGGAAGTCCACAGATGGCGGATCTGGCAGAAGCGCTGCGGCAGGGAAGGCAAATCCATACCCAGAGTAAATAGAGATCTGGCCGAGTGAAGGAGAGCAAATCCCGGTGCCATGTTGAGGGGCCCACGGTTGGACTCGGCCGTTGGTACTTGGGCACTTCGCCCTGAGTGTAGCCACATCAGCCTTCATGAGCGAAAGTCTAATGGGCTGAACCCAGGCAGAACGTCCCTTCCTTCCCACCATGGCCATTTTGTTCACGAGCCCGCTGGGTGATGATAAACTCTTGGAAAGAGTTGACTGAAATCCACAGAACGGGCCATTTTGCCCATCCACTTACTAAGACCCCCCCTTTCCCCAAGGCCACTCCTTGATGACTGTTTATATGACCCGCCAACTCAGAAAGTTCCAGCCATATAGTTCTCCTCAAACCCTCCTTCCACCAATTGTCCAATTATGTTCCTTTCGAGTGTCTGATTATTCAGCCAAACCATTAGCCACAGCTCATGAATCAATGTAGATGAATATCTCTACCCTTTTCCCTTCCAGGCTAAGTAAATGATCATGCTCGCAGCTCAAAGTACTGCCACCGGGAAGATCTTCTGTCATCGCTGTCCCAAAGAGGGTGCTGTGGGATTGTAGGGTAACGAGCCTCGGGTGCAGAGGCCTCTATAAACCCCAGTCCACGTGCCAGGGAATTCCACATGAGGCCCTGGATGTGGGCGCAGAGAGAGGGAGTGTTGCAGCATGAGCAGAGGAGGGGCATTTGCAGTGTTTGCTCAGGAGACTGCCTGGTGCCTTTCTGACCAGCTTGAGCTGATGTATCATTTCCATTTTATGATAAAACTAGAGTCCAGGTGCATGAAATTCATTCACGGGGGGTGAAGGGAGGAGGAAAGGAGTTATCCCTCAGCCCAGCCTGTACCCTAAATGGGTGGTTGGACATCACTTTCACAATCTAGGACTGCTGGCTCCAAACCACTCACCTGCCTCTGCCTGATTGCCCCTAACCATTTCTTCCTGCAAACCTGATCATCCTTTAACCACTCCCCTGACAGCCTGATCCATGCCTAACTGCTCCCCAGCTGGCCCGATTATCCCTAACTGCACTTCCCTGCTGTCCTGGTCATCCCTTACTGCCTTCCCTTGCCAGTCTGGTCACCCCTAACTGTCATCTCCTGCAGGTCTGGACTCCCCCAACTGTCCTCCCCTGCAGGCCTGGTTTACCCCAAATGCTCTCCTGGTCACCCCTAACTGCCCAGAGTTGTCCTTCCCTGCAGGCTATCTTGTGGCAGCCATCTTGTGTCCACATGGGGGCAGCCATTTTTGACCACATGGGGGAGCCATCTTGTGTCTTGGAGTGATGGTCAATTTGCATATCACTCTTTTATCAGATAGGATTACTGTTGCGGATGTCCAATTGTACGCTTTGCTTGCTCAGACAACACAGTTCAGGACAGGCAGCTCAGAAGGTGTAGTGACTACTGGCCTGTGACTGAGCTTCTGGTTTCTAAAAGGGGCAGTAACGATGCAGAGCTCTTTCTCAGGAGGAGAATCATTGTCTTTGGAGGGTGGCAGCGCCTTCCTCCAAAATCTTAAGAGTCTGTGCTATGAGGCACCTATATGGTCCGCCTACGTCTTCACACAGCATCTCTGTGTGTCTCAGACCCTCCACGCATCATCGAGTTTTTGGGATCAACACCCAACTGGCAGGGTGGCCTGCGTGGCAGCCTGCACCTGTTGGGGTGGATGCCCATGATAAATGCACTCCAGAATCCCAGTATCGCTAGGCATTTGGATACCTTCTTCGGCAGTCTACCAGGAAAGTGCTTGGCATTAGAACTTCATCTATTACGAGCTGCCCTTGTATCCAGGTTTTAGTCAACCAACCATGCCAACTGTTAGAGCTCTCCCCAGCTGCTGGAGCTAATGCATTGAATCGGAATCTCTGTTTAATGTACCCAGGTCCCTGAATTGGGCCTGATCTGACACTATATTTTCTTCCACTTTGAGCCAACAACCTTAGGGTTCATTGCCAGAATTACAGAGAAGGGAATGCTGGGAAATGTAGTTCTAGCTCAACTAAGTTGAAATTACATAACATTGCATACCTTATTGTACCATATTACCTCTTTTAGTTTCCAAATATATATTCCCTGAAGTGATATTGTGTCTTTTTCGAAATACGGGGGGTAAATGTAATAAACATTCTCTCCCCAGGTTGAGACCTAAGGTCACCCTCTCTTCAGCATCCAGGTCACACTCATTCTCTATTGAGCGTGTTTGTCTCTTTGTGAGAATCACAGCTACCCACAGCACTCGGCCCACATCATCCCACCTCATTCCGACAACCTCAGGATGAAAGAATTATTGTCCCCATTTTACAGATGTGGAAACTGATTGTGCAAATGGCAAGGGATGGAACAGGAATTCAGATGCAGTTCCCTCTGTCCGCAGCCAGGTCTTACTGTAGAGGTTTTCTCCCTCTGTCTTTTACCCACTGGAGTTAAAACCTGCACCAGGTTATTGTGATGGATTAGCTATGAAATCTCAGAGCCACCGACTGACCTTGCTAGATGGGGTCCTGAAGAACACTTTAGAGTGGAGGAAATTGAAGTCCAAAGGAGTGAGGCAATTTGTCCAAGTCAACCCGGCGGGTCATGATCCGGGCGTGGACCAGAAGGCGACAGCCAGAGTCATAACGAGGGAGATGAGGACTGAAAGGTTAAATGAGTTTGCCATTCTAAACAAGCCCGCTGCTGGGTCCATGGCAGCCTGAGACCAAGATGGTGCCTTGTCATGCCTCTGGCCCCAGGAGCCAGAGGCAGGTAGGCAGCGTGGCTCAAACCAGCCTCATCAATGGCGGTCTCCCGAGCCCCACATCCTCAGAGAGAGTCCCTTTTTGCTGAGACGATTCCTCTGGCCTCCTTTGGTGCAAAGAGCGTGAGGCTTTCTCTTCTCTGTTAGTTCCAGGAGCTGGACCGGGAGGGGCGTGACTTACCCCCTGAGGACTGGCCCGATTTGTGGGCTCAAATCAAAAGCCACAACAATATGGTCTCACTCTGAGCTCATCCAGGCCCAGCGAGTGTGAAAATTCCTGTGCAGGTGCCGGCAGCTACATGTGAGTGGGAGCGTTCCCTAGGGCTTCCAGAAAAAGTGTGATGATTTCCTGCACGCGTGGGCCCCTCAGCTCTCCATCTGCACCCAGAGCCCGAGGACATCGCAGGCGCTGGACGAGGAAGGCTGGGGCTGGACTCCTGCGTCCATTCAATAAATATCCCCAAGCACCTGCCAGGGGCTGGTGCTGCTGGAAGGGCTGGGGCATGCCAGCAACGAACCAACAATAATAGCTTGCCCTGCAGTCTAGCGCAGAACGGTGGGAAATTAAATAAAGATAATAAATAGCCGGATTACATTGTGTGGTAACGGTAACAGGCCGTATGGGAAAAGGAAAAGGAAGAACAGAATAGGACGGAGCGGGAGTGAGGGGCCAGGAGGCACGTGGCAGAGTTGCAGGGGTGGCGAGGAAGGGCCTCCAGAGGGAAGTTGCAATGTGAGCGAAGATTTGCAGGAGGTGAGGGCGTCAGCCTTGTGGATGTGTGGGGAGGAGCCTGTGCAAAGGCCCTAGGACAGGGGGCGATGGTGTGTTCCAGGGACAGAGGCCGGAGAGCTGGGAGGGGTGGAGGCAGATGCTGCTGGCATTTCAGCCTTTTATCCTCATTGCCAGAGAGGAGCGGCGGCATAACTGAATTACATAGCGAGGCGGCTGGTGTGTGAGGGTGCCTCGGGCTGCTGCACCGAGAACAGATTGCAGGGGAGCCAGGGATGTTGTAATAACAGGTGAGAGAGGATGGAGGCTCAGACCAGGATGGTTTGGGGGTGGGGGTGGGGGTGAGCAGCCATTAGATTTGTGAAGATATTTGGAAGAGTGAGGTGTGGGACAGGAGAGGAAGAGAGGGTCCAAGATGACACGAAGTTCCTGGGTTACTGGGTGGGTGGATATACAGTAGAACTTCCTGATGGGCACTGCCACTGCCTGGGCAGATGAGTTACTTAACAGTCTCTGTGCCTCAGTTTCCTCAGTTATTAATCGGAGAGGATAATATTCTCAACCTCCTAAAGTCATTGTGAGATCTGACCTGGTACGCAGTAAGTACTGGGTAAGCATTAGCATCATTCTTCTTGTTGCTGTTATTATTGGTGCAGAACTAGACCAAGCGTCAGCAGACCACAGCCTGGGGGCCCGGCTGGTGAAGAAAGAATGATGGGGTGGGGTGGGGGGGAAGGGGGTGCGCACACAGCCACACCCATCCTTTGCATGCCCTCTGCAGCGACTTTCCGGTTACCAGGGCAGAGCTGAACCATGGCAACAGACACTGTGTGACTGCAAAGCCAAAAACAGTTACTTGGCCGGGACAACCCCGGCCCTTGACAGAAAGTTTGCTGTGCTCTGCTCTTCACCAAATTGGTGCTCTTCAGGGCATGTTTCTGCAAAGATCTCTCACGCTTTTCTGAGGTGGAGGTCGGCCTGATCCTGCACCAGGATGGTGCGTGCGTGTGTGTGTGTGTGTGTGTGTGTGTGTGTGTGTGTGAGAGAGAGAGAGAGAGAGAGAGAGAGAGAGACACTGCCTTCCCCGGGCCCGTGGCTCAGCCTGATGCCGGCTCGGGGAGAGCTGTCGGGCTGCTGTTGTTTGTCGTAATCGCATGCCCATCACGGCACTTGCACGACGCGATGCTATAGAATCACATGGCTGAGTGAAGGGATTAATAGCTGATGGAGTGCGTGGCCCCGGATCTCCCAGCAGCTGAGGCATCTACCCGCTCCCCATCTCTGCCTCCGTCACCCTCTCAGGCTTTCCGGGCAAAGCTGTCCATCAGCAAAGGATTTGGAAACAAGAGGGACCAGCTGGGAGGGACCCAGCCGGGCCTGCTGCAGCCGTGCCCCTCACTGGCTGTGCGACTCCGGCTGGGCACCCGACCCCTCGGGGCCTGGCTCCTCGCATGTGTAACAGACGCGTGGTCTGTGTCCCTCATTTTCTCAGGGACCTTTGTCCCAGCATCAGGCCCTCATCACAGCACTTGGCACACGTAGGTGCTCAGAAAACACTGGCCAAGTGAAGAAAAGAGTGGAGAGTGGGGCCCATCACCATGGTTATGGATGACAGTCATTGCGCTACGAGATTGGCCAGTGTCTCTGCCTCCCTGGGACCAGCGGGCATGGGGCAGGGCCAGTGCCAGTTTCGGGACACGGGTGGGGTTGTCCCGGCTGTGGCAGGAAGGAAAGGGCCCGGGAGTCTGCAGACACGTTTGCATTCTGCGGGAAGGTGGGCGAGGGAGGGAGGGCTGTGGGCAGCGCTGACACACGGAGAGACAGGTGATAGATGAAAAGACAGACAGAAAGATAGATTGGCAGATAAATAAATAGAAGACCCGAGAAAAGGCAGGCAGGCAGGCTGCCAGGCAGGCAGATAAATAGGTAAGTGACGGCTGTTGTACCGAGCGCCCAGGCATGCCTCCTCCCCCCTTTTCCTACCTCCCCGCCTTTCTCTGTGTCACACTCTGTTAGTAAGATGCCCAGGCCTAGTATTGACTCAGTGCCGGGGGCAGAATTCTGAGGCTAGTAAGGCCACCTCGCCTTCAAGTGTCTGCCTTCCTGGACAGATGCTGCTCAGAGAGACCAGTGAGGACAAAGAGGGGCAGAGTGGCAGGGGTTTGGCGGGAACGCCTGGTCGGGATAGGAATCCCGGGCTAGACCTCTGTTCCCACTTCCTGACTGAGTGACCTTGAATAAGCCCCTGAGTCTCAGGTCTGCCCCTCATCCCTGCCCCGAGAGCCGGAGGGAGGTCTCTGAGATGGAGAGGTGGCGGGAAGCTGTAAGAGGCCATGATGAGTCATGGGCGCCCATCTGACACCCTGTTGGGAGCTGAGTGACAGGACGCAGGGCTGTGATGGAGTGAGGATGTGGGGATCTGCTGGCCCACCCGAAGGAGGCTCTGTCAGCTGGTGGGGGGCGGGAGCCTGGCAGGGAAACCTGAAACCTTTCTGATGTCACAGCCATTGGCATGTCAGCCAGGCTGCCCGCCTCGAGGGGGTGGGCGTGGGGCTCAGCGCCCTGGCTTCAGAGCTAGGGTGGGCTGGGCCACCGGGTGCAGGGCACACGTCGCTATCCCCAAATCACAACCCCCCCACAAAGCTGTCTTGCTCTCTGGAGGCAGGATTAGCTCTAGCATTTGCAGAACCCAGTGAAAATGAAAATGTAGGGCCCCTTGTTCAAAAATCATTGAAAATTTCAGGATGAGGACAACAGAGCAGTAGACCAAGCCTGCATAGGCTTTGCGCCTGCAAAGGGGGCCATCTTGGGCACTCAGTCCCTGACTAGTGTGCGGGGAGGGGAGTTGGTTAGGGGTGGAGGTAGGGGAGAAGAGTTGTCAAGGACAGGGGCTGCTGAGCTGTGCAGTCCTTAGTTTATACCTCTGTTCTACCACCCACTATAATCTGTGACCTTGAACAGGTCACTTAGTTGCTCAGCGCCTCGGTTTCCTCATCTGGAAAGTGAGAGTGACACTAACACCTATGTCTATGCTTGTTGAATGCATCCACCTCCATCGCTGGGCTGGGCCTGGCTCAAGTACTCGGTCATTATCAGCTATTGTCATCATCCTGGTGACCACGTTCCAGAGCTAGTCAATGACTGAGCTAGTTGATGACCGAGTTAGTCGATGACCAAATCCCGAGTTAGGACCGGAGCTGTCTAATGCAAAGACTCTCACTCACCCCATCCAGTCCGGCAGGGTCAGGTGGTGCAGTTGGCCGCCCCCAGGTCCTCAAGGTTTGCTGGTTTCCTAGGGGAGTTCATGACATGTGTCCTCGGTAGCAAACGTACCTCCTGCTGACACTGGCTGTGATGCCCCTCACCCTACTCCTTGCGTCTCTCAGAGTTGGTTCCTGGTGTCCTCCTCTTCTTCCTTCCCCATGAAGGTGACCTTGACTTTCACTGATCTCACCTGAGTCTGAAGACATGGGCTGAAGAGGGGGAGTCTCAGGGACATGTGAGAGCTAAAGACGGGTGTCCTCAGGGACAGAGGTGGTGAAGGAGGGACACTCTGGAAGAGGGCAGGGCAGGGGCTGGAGGGGCAGGTGAAAAGTACCCAGCACAGGGCGGAGGAGACAGGCAGAGGGGCAGAGCCGTAGAAAAGCGGAGCTGGAGAAGGAGGTGAAGTTAGGAGGCTGAGACAGGAATGCAAAAGTGCTGGGTGAGGGGATGAGGAGACAACTTTAGGAAACGGGCGTGGGTGGGCATTGGCTGGGTTGGTGGGGGATGGGCATTGGCTGGGTTGGTGATGCCCCTGGTTCACCAGCCTTGGCTTCCTTAGAGCCACAGGGCCTGGGCCCAGGAGCCAAGGTCTGGTCAGCAAGTCAGAGCCCTGGGCTGCTGTGGCCCTGAGCTCTCTCCGTAAATGCATTGGTTCCCTCGCTTCGGTTGGTCGGCAAGGACAGCTCAGAGAAAGTGGTCGCCAATGTCACCGTCCTGGTTCTTGGTTTTGGCCAATGCATTGCACGCAGGCCTCCTGCCTCATCTTGCCCTTCCTTCTGGATGTCGGGGTGCTCTGGGGAATAAGGCACCCATCTTCCCAGCGCTCAGTGCCAGCGCGTGGCCAGCTCTCCTGCTGCTCTGCCTGGACTATATGAAACCGAGGGGCTGGGGGGTTAGGTCTTCAAAGGCTGCTGGGGTCTGAGCAGAGGGTGTCTCAGCTGATGGTGTGGTTTAGGAGGGTCCAGACCTAACACCCCCCATTCCACTCCCCAGAGCTGTGACATAGTCCGGTGCAAAGCTTCTATATCCTGATGTGCTTAAAGAAACATTCCTCTGAGCTGTGGCGCTCTGAACTCTGACTTCTTTGAACAGGATCCATGCAGTTCAGCCTCGGGGAGACGGGGGCAGCGGGAGGAGCCTTTGGGTGGCTGCTGGCATTGCGTGGGCACCACTGCCGCCCAGTCTGGAGGCAGCTTCCCACAGCATCTTGGCTCCTTCTCTCTCCTGCAGCCCGGCTGGCCACAGCCTCCCTCCCGGACAGCCCCGCCCCGCATCAGTGAGAAGAAGGGGGAGAGGGGGCAGTATTGGTCCACTCCCATCGAGCCTGGGCGGGAAACTCTCCCTGAAAGGGGGTGGGTACGAGCAGGATCTGGAGCCATATTGCTTGGGCTGGAATGCCGGCTCTGCTCTGAATAGCTGTGTCCCCTGGAGCCCGTACCTTAACCTCTCTGTGTCTGCTTCCAAAGGTTGTCATCGGAATGCAGTAACGCATACTGTGAGTGCATGCAAGTACCAGCTGTCTAGCTTTCTCTCTCTTTGGATTTTCCCCCAATCCCATAAGGTGGGTCCTGTCAGGTCCCCCACGTTAGAGATGAAGAAAGCAAGGCCCCAGCAGAGGCATGACTTGCCCAAAGCCATAGAGCCAAGGAAGGGGCACATACCCGGCCTGTCTCATGCACAGCCATACCTGCAGTCGGGTGTCGCCTAAGGAGGCAGAGAGGAGGAGGAGGAAGCGAAAGATGTTCGGAGAGTCCCCAACCCATCCCCTTGTCCCCAAAGTCTCTTTTCTGAGGCCGCCGAGTAGCACTTCCCAAACTCAGGCTGACAGCCCTGTCTCTTGATCTCCTGCTGGGCCAGCTGGGCAGGGGCGCGGCCCTCCTCCTCGCCTCCCAGACTGTCAGGCCCACTGCGGCTCAGACCGAGAGAGCAGCTGGCACGGGGCTGCCCCAACCGCTGCTTAGGGGAGCCTCTGCTCTGCTGGAGACAGGCTGCCCCCCGACTGCCAGGCCCAGGGGCTGGGATGACGATGCCAGATTATGGATGGTGGGACCTGAGGGGAGGGTGATGCAGGCGGGTGGGCAGCCCACGGACCCACAGACCCACAAGAGTTCTGCCTGGAATCCGGATCAGCTCTGACGGCCCAGCCTGCGGACTTGGCTCTGGAATCCGTTGGGAAGTCTCTAAGAATGGGCGAGAAGAGAAGGGACCAGACTGACAGAACGGAGCTTACAGATGCTGCCGTGTTAGGGTGAGAGACTAAACAGACTTGTGGAGCTCAGTTCCCTTCACTGTACCGGGAATTTCCAGCACGGACTCCCCAGAACGTAGAGCTGGGAGCGGAAGTTAGGGATTGCTTGGTACCCTTGCTTCGCGTTCCAGATGGGGAAACTGAGGCTCGGAGATACACGAGTTACTTACCAACGGCAACACGGCACACCTTACATGACTGAGCTGGACTGAGAGCCTGCATTTCTTGAGTCACTGACCAATGTGCCTTCAGAGAACTTTCCAGACCCCATCAGAGTCAGGTCTCTGCGCATTCAGCTCCCCTGACCCTATTCTACCCTGCCATGCTGATCACCGTAGCTAACATTTATTGAGCAATTACTATATGCTTTACAAGTATGAACTTATTTCATCTCACCTCTTAGCAAGTTGTTGATAGCAGTATCCTCATTTCGCACATGGGGAAATGGAGTCACAGGATAATTTGCCGGAAGTCATCCCGCTGGGAAGTGGCAGCGTCAGGGTTTGAACCCAGATCCTTGGGCTTCAGAGTCAAAGTGTCTCAAAGCTTAGAAAAATACAGCCAGAGCCCACTGTCCGCAAGTCGTTTTTCACTGTCAGTCTAATGGCATCGGTGTGCCACTGAATTCCATAAAACATTTCATCAAAATCTTGACCATGTCAGAAGTAGACTAGATTTGAAGTGATCTCATAAAATACAATATAGGAAAATAGTATGAGTCTGTGGGAAAATCCCATGGCTACAGGGGAAAGATCAGAGCAAAAAGGTCTGGAGAGAACAGTTGTCTGGTGTCTGGCTTGGGACAGGAGGCAGGACAGAAATTCTAATACCCCGTTGGCCTCCTCTTGGTGTTACCTTGGTCTCTAGAGCCCTTCCCTGGGGCCCGAGCCCCATCTGTAAAGGGGAAACTTGATTTAAGAAGTGTTCTCTCTAAAGACCCTTCTAGCTCTGACCTCTGAGGATTTGACGAGCAGCTCTGGGTAATTTCTCTATTTCCCAACACATCTGCATGCAAATGGCTCCCCTAAGAATCCCCTGACTTTCCCACAGGTATCTGCTCTCAGGTGGGTTTCTCCCTCCCACCCTGGAGCTGTTGGGGAGGTCTTCCTTATTATAATGAAGAGCTTTCTCTCCCATCCTACCTCCCTTCTTCAAGAATCCTTGGTGTTGCCAAAATCGGTTTGACTCAGTGGATAGAGCATCAGTCTGTGGACTGAAAGGTCCCGGGTTCGATTCCGGTCAAGGGCATGTACCTTGGTTGTGAGCATATTCCCAGTAGGGGGTGTGCAGGAGTCAGCTGATCGATGTTTCTCTCTCATTGATGTTTCTAACTCTATCTCTCTCCCTTCCTCTCTGTAAAAAAATCAATAAAATACATATATTAAATAAAAAAGAATCCTTGGTGTCTTTCTCTTAGTGCCAGTCTAACTCAGAACATGATCCTGGCTCTGATTTGCCTTCATGCATTGGGGGGTGTGCAGGCCTGTCCATGATGCCACTGATGACGTCATTAGGCTGCTGCCTAGCAAACTGAGCTGTGGAGGGGAGAGAATGTGCTACTCCCTCCACCCCCACCTGAACCTGCAGGAGAGGAGGAGCCTCTCAAGTTGATCAGAGCCTTCGTGGGGCAGGATGAGAGGAGTAACAAAAGCCACATGCAACAGCCTGCACCCCTCAGCTCAACTCACCCCAGGACCTGGCTGAGATGGTCAGCCCCCACAAGGGAGAGGGGAATCGGGGTCACTGACCTTCCTCTGTGGTCCAGCATCTGATCACAACTTGAGATAAATCTCTTCCCAGTCTGTTTGCACATTCACCCAATTCACTCACCATTCACTCATTCGTTAATTCATTCATTCATTCATTCATTCATTCAATAATTTAACATTTACTGGGCCTCTGATCAGTATCATACTCTAGGATGGTGGCTGGCCTCTCAGGATCTTAGGCACTGGCAGAAAAAGCAGGAGGAGGGCATGAAGTATAGATTCAAATGGATCTGGGTTCAAGTCCTGGCTCTTGCACTAATGTACTGCTTATCCCTTCTGATCCTCAATACCTAGTCATATCGGCCTTCTGGCTGTGAGGACCTCCTCTATCTGGTGCCTGGCATGGTGCTGAATAAAAATTAATTCCCCTTTATCATGCTTTCTACCCTTTCCTTTATCCTCTCTCATCTGTCAGGACTTTTGCAAATAGGTCTCCTAAGGTTCTTCTTCTCTTCCATATGGTAGTGTAGTTGTTAGGAAGTGGTCACCAGATGGACCACATTTCCCAGGTTCCTTTGCAACTTAGTA
This sequence comes from Lasiurus borealis, assembly GCA_004026805.1. Taxonomy (NCBI): domain Eukaryota; kingdom Metazoa; phylum Chordata; class Mammalia; order Chiroptera; family Vespertilionidae; genus Lasiurus; species Lasiurus borealis. The sequence continues at coordinate 5,356 of PVJN01007092.1, read as the reverse complement.
GGTCAAGTGACTGTGTTCTGACCAGGGAATGATGGGTAGAGGTGATGTACACCATGTCCAGTCTTGCCAAACAAACATGTACTCTGTGGTTCTCCATTCTCTTGGTCTCCCTCTTTTGGATGTGTCTTTGGGAGCCCTACATTAAAGATGAGGTACTTCACCCTTAGCCACCGGTTAATCTTTATGCAGGAGAGAAATAAGCTTTTCCTTTAAGCCACTGAGGTTTGAGGGGGCATGGTGGTTCCACTACACATTGCGGTAACATTGTACTTGTGCATTGTGTGTCCCCACCACCTAGAGCGTAAACACGAGGAGGGCAGAGACAACATCTGACTTGCTCCCATTGTACCCCAGCCCTAACTGGACACCTGGCATGGGGGACATTCAATGAACACCTGGTGAATACCTTAGTGTGTGGATATTTCTTTCTGTCTTTGCTGGGTTATCTGGATCATGCTTTATCCCCGGGCTAAACTTTGATGGCTCAGTTGTCATGCTCAGCAGCGTGGTTGTTATGGACAGCGTTTTATTCTCCCAAATTCATATGTTGAAACCCCGCCTCACAATGTGACGGTACTAGGAGGTGTGGGTTTGGGGAGGCATTTAGGACTAGATGAGGTCACGAGGGTGAAGCCCCCATTCATGAGATTAGTGCCCCTATAAGAACCACGGGTTGGCTCGCTTCCCCTCTCTGCTCTCTCCCTGTGAGGACAGAATGGGAAGTCTCCAGTCTGCAGCCCAAAAGAGGGTCCTCACCATGGATGCCAACCATGCCAGCTTCCTTGTCTCAGACTCCCAGCCTCCAGAACGCCGGGGGATAGATCTGTGCAGTCTATAAGGCCTCCAGTGGATGCCATTTTGTTGTAGCAGCCGGGAGAGAGTAATACGTGATGAAGCTGAAATGCAAACACGCCCGCCTCCCTGGAGAGGTGAGAGCGGGAGAGTCCAGCTCCCACCCCCTTTCTTTTCGCTGGCCTGCTTTTAATGACTGATGTTTTCTAGGTCTTTCCTCCCCCTTTTAGATAGAGGCGGGTGAGGCGGGTGGCAGCTTCATTCTAGTCAGAAGCTAAAAGGCTCGTTGATTTTTGCCGATATCCTTTGAATGGGTCCCTTCTCCACAGACAGCTCCTCGCAGCTGTTAGGACTTCAAATTCCGCACGCATTGAGGTGGGCAGAGAAAGGATATGAAAGGCTCTTTGGCGGACACAAAAGAGGGGGGGGGGAACGGGATAAAAAAACGACAATGTAGTTAATACATAAAATGGTGAAATTCCTGGCTCTCTGTATCCTTCATCTGTCGAAAGTGGCTTTGATCTCTCCTGCTTTAATTAACTTATAATTAAAACAGGATGATTTGTGCAGTGGGCAGGGCCTGGGAGCTGGGCCCTGCAAGCTTGCAGCCGATGAGTGGCATCTGAAAGCAGGGTTTGCAGCATCTGCCTCTCAGAGATATGCTTCCACATCTGTAATCGCGCGTGCGAACACACACACACACACACACACACACACACACACACACACACCAGGCATCCCCATCACAAGCTGTCATGGGCTGGTAGCTTTCTCTGAGTTGCTAGTTGTCTGGGCAGGGTCTCCTCAGGGTAACCTTGGCAGGAAACAGATGGTATCATGTAGGAACATCCTTGCATTCTCATGACCACCCTGGCAGATGGGTATAAGTACTCCCATTTTCTGGGTGAGGCCACTGAGGCTCGGAGAGTTCCATCCACTTGCCCACGGCCCCGCAATTAGAAGGCTGCTGTAATAGAGCGGCTTGATGGTCTCAACTCTTCACCCTCGGCCCCCTTTGCCACGGCCTCATTGTGAGAGAGCGGACTTCACTCTTGACTCTCGATTTGGCCGTGAAACTTGTTTTGATCGATGGCATGTTGATGAGAATGACAGGCTAGGTTCAGTCTCACCTGTGGCTGGACTAGAGGAGGAGGACTAGAGGCGGGTGGAGCAGAGTCAGCCCTGTGGCGGTCAACCAAGATCAGCCGACTCCCAGCAGACCTGTGAGTGCCTGAGGGGTAATAGATAATTTTGCTGTAAGTCCCTGCGAGTTTTGAGGCAACAGCAGTTAACTGATATATTGGTGGGATTGGGGTTCAAGCTTGGGCCCAGAGGTCCCTCTGTTTCTAAGGCCCATGTGCTTTGCTTTCCCCAGTGCCATGTGCCCCAGAACTGAGGGCCCTCCAGGCTGTCGGTCCAGCATGTCTCCGACTGGTGAGGGTAGGGGAGGGAAGGGTAAGCTTCAGAGTTCTGCCTCAGCCAGAGCTGCCTCGCTTCCATCTGTCTTATAGCGGCCTGTTCTGTAATATTGCATCGAAAGAATGTGTTCTGCTGCTTACATGATATTTGAAAACCAGGTATCTACTCCAATCTCCTCATTTTAAAAGTGAGGAAGCAGAGGCTCCAGGAGGGTCGGTGGTTTAGCCAAGATCACAGCTAGTTAGGGGCAGAGCCAAGAGTATAGCCCAAGCTCTCCAGGACCCTTAGTGAGAAGATGAAAGAAAATGGCAGTCATGCCAATGGTTTCTGTGCATCTCTTCTGCCCGATTTTTCCTTTAATTCAAGTTTCCCAATTTCTCTTCCTTTACCAGGCCTCCATCTCTCATCCACTGTCTCACTCCTTCTCTGTCTTATCAGTTCACTCACTCATTCTGTCAATCATGCATGTACCCACTCATCCAGGCTCTTCCTGGCACACCTACACCCCATGTTGGGCAGTGGGCACAATATCAAGCCTAGAAGCCAAGCTAGGATTTCCAGAGGCAGGATCCCAGTTGCATTGTGGGAAGAAGAGAGGAAAAGGGCCCATCCCGCCAGGCCTGGACCAGACAGGTGTTTCTTCCTCAGGTGTGGTCCACCCAAGCACAGGTGGGCAGAAGGTTCGAGGACAGGGGCACAGAGAGCAAGAAATGAGAACTATGCAAATTAGATGCAAATATATGCAAACCACAGACCTTCAGTTTCTATCCTAAGTTGTACCAATATTGCATGTCCCCCAAGTCTCAGGCCCACCTTGGAGGGGAAGGTAACATTGTGTTGGAACAGCTGTACTCAGGACAAATAAAATTGGGGGTGCATCATGAGCCGGGCAGAATGGGGTGCAAGAGGAAGCAACAGCATTACTGACCAGTGTGATGTGGGAAGGTTTCTAGGTGGAAATAAGATTTGAGAGGAAAATGTGAGTCTGAAGATTAGCCACTGAGGAGGGAAGGGGCACACTCATCCGTTTGCATACTGTGTGGGCAAAAGCAAGTGATCAAGGGGCTCTGGGATTTAGGCTGCCCCCGTGTAGGACTGGTAAGTAGGACTGGTCTGAAGGCGTTTGGTCTGGAGCTGGAGCGGGAAACCCAGATGTCTCTGGGGGCTGGTATTCATGAGAGAAACTGCCTATTGTTTGCATTTCAAATACATGGAAATATGCATCACTCCCACAGAGAAACACACTCTCCTTGTTTCCCTTGAATCCTGGGGTCCTCAGGTCTACCTTTTGTTTTGCCAACTTTGACAGGGTCCTGTAGAGAGAAATGTCTCTTAAATAAGAAAACTGATAGCCTAAGGTAGGTGGTGGCTGGGGTCAGGCTCAGCGTTGGGGGAACAGGGGATGGTGTGTTGATGCATGGAACTGCACATGCCCAGTGGAATGGGGCCGCTGCTTCTCAGGCCCCCATGGTCGGTCTCACATGGGAAGGCAAAGCCCAGGATCTTCTGATTTTTCAAAAGGAGGATTTCTAAGTGAAGGCTTCTGATATTTAAATGTTGGTTCAAACTCTTTTTTGTTTTTTTTTCCTTTTAAATACACCGTGTGAGCAAAAAGAAAAAGGACAAAAAGAACAACGACAAAGAAAAGTCTGGGGGCCATGAGCCAGCAGCTGGGGCCTCTGTTGCGGAGGAGAGATGAGGAAAGAAAAGAAGATTCGAGAAGGGTTGGGGGGGTCTGTTTTATGGTGGCTGCAATTGTCCCAACGAGAGGGCCATGGCATGGCTGTGAGAATTAAGAAGAGGAAGTGAGTGGAAGGTGAACGTTATGAATTATCGACTGCCAGAGTATGACAAGCACAAAACCTCAGTGGCACACTGTTGTAAACATGGATGTGTGCTCCAGGTCAGCTGTGTGCGCCTGCTGAAGCAGTGGGCCTGGGCAGGGAGCACTCTGGGGTTTGGTCAGTGGCAGGTAAGGTAGGTGGGGCTTTGCTGATCTTGGGTGGGCTCTCTCATATGTCCGGAGCCTGGCTGAGACAACTGAGTTGATTGGGCTCCGTTCATCCCTCCAACAACTAGATCAGGAATGTTGTTAGCAAAGGTAGAAAAACAAGGGGGAGACCCCAAATCCATAAGACTCTGAGACAGAGGCTTCAAACTGGTGTATCAGCATTTCCACTGTGGTTGGTCAAGCAAGTCATGGGCCGTGTCCCGATTTAAGGAGGAGAAATAGGTTCCTTTTTGTGCTGGCTAGAGCTATAGTCACCTTGCAGAAGGCATGGATACAAGGATGGGTGGAGAAGTAGGGCTGTTTTTGGAATTAATGCATAGCTTTGCGTAAACCACCTGCTCTATCTGGACCTGCTTTGTCATCTCTAAAAGGAGGAGCTTGCATGATGTGATTCTTCCAGTTCAGCCATCGTGAGGGTCCACCTCATCTCAGGCCTCCAGGGCCCTGCTGGATTCTAGCTGCTAACAGCGAGAAGGGTTTTACTCCTGTCCCTCCTCTGCTGGGCCCAGGAAGTGCCTACCCTGGGGTCACAGGCATCAGTCATCGGGGATCGAAAGCTCTTCACCTTCCTTCCCTAATGGGCTCCCTGATGGTCTGTGGCTGCCCCAGAACCGTGGGGAGAGATGCATTAGCCTTCTGTATCCCCAAGGGGTGTTCATCCTTAATGGATGGAAGGACCATGTTGACCCCGTCTCCTTATTATTTGAGATATTAATGAGGCTTTTATGGCTGGCACCTTGCTGGGGAGGGTGTCACAAGATGGGACCATTTCATAGGACTAGTTCCCATGAGTTGAAATCTGCAGAAACTTGCTTACAAGGAATTTATCCTATCCATCCATCCATCCATCCATTCATCCATCCATCCATCCATCCATCCACCCACCCACAGTCTTCTTAATACCTCCTATGTGCCAGGACAGACAGACAGACAACACAGCGATGATTAACTCTCAGCTGCAGCCTTCAAGGGCGAAGTAAGCAATCTGTGGACATTCTGAGTGTTGGATGCAGGTGAGCCTGGAAGAAGGACCAAGAGGGAACTGTATTCAGGCTGAGCATCGAGGGAAAAGATGTGGCTGCCTCTTTGAAGGGTTGAAGGCCCAAACCATTCTGCTGATGGTGGGTCCCAAAC